>PVKP010032064.1:0-26334 GCA_004027715.1 Plecturocebus donacophilus | reverse complement strand
CTAGTCCGAATGTTCTTATCTTGCCACATATGTTTCAAGTTAAATGCCTATTATGCTGCCTTGGGTCTCCATGAAGCACCCACGTTGTCCCGAAGCTAATCTGTGCTGGGACTGATGACCTACAGTTTTCTCCCCATGCAGTGCAGTGAGAGAAACCTGTGACACCTGAGAGGAAGAACGAGAAGGAGGGCAGAATGGACTCCTGATCTTGCTGTTTGTGCTCTACTTCTGTTGCATTTCAATCATTAAATTATATCATGGGGTTCTAGGAAACTGTATGAAAACCTTTTTATTCCGAACAATAAAAACTAGTCACCTAAAGGGAGAAAATGTATAGGAATTAAATAAAACACTGTAACTCGCTAATGAAAAAGTAATTGTTGAAAGGAAGATGTCTGTTAAAAATACAGCCTCCTCAGTTTAGTTTCATCTAACTGTAGAAGAAAAAAACAAAAATCAATTTCATACACACACAAAAAAAGCCAGGTGTCACATCTCTTTACCACTGTGCAATTGCACTTATAATGCATTCATAGGACCTCTTGACTCAAGTTATTACATTCTAATATAGATTAGCTAAATTGTTGAAATGCAGATACACACTCAAAGAGGACATGAATTTTAAAATCCAATTTTATATCACATTTCTTGAGAAGTTTTAGTATGGTTTGAAATCCATCCTGGAAGGGCTTAGTAGAATATTTTGCCCATTTGTATTTTATGTGAGAAAATCAAGAGGTTCACCATTTATTTCTGACTAAAATTGAATTGTCTGAGGATTGCAATAACTGTCAGCCTCTAAAGAGCTTATCTCACATCTCACAGTTTAATTGGATTGTTTTCTAAGGCAGCCTTTCCTTTTCAATTTCATAAAGACCATAAATGCTTCTATTATTGTTCTTTTGTTCTCTTTCTTCAGAATTTTGCTCATTTTAATTTTTACTTACAGTGGCCTAAAATGACCTTGTTTTCTCTTCTAACTCAAAATTCAAGTGAACTGCAGCTATGGGACCATTTGACATCTTTCACTCTATAATTACATTGATAAGATAAGTAGGAGCTTACTAAGGAAGGCGATGAGTCATTTATAATATTTGCAAGTGATCAAAATTATAAAGGAGCAATGCAAATTTCATTCTACAAATGAATAATTTTTAAGTCATGTACCCGGAGATAGTCCAGTTATCAAGAAATCAAACCAGAAAATGACAGAAGACATTATTTTGTCATGCCAAATTTCCAGCTGTGAGTTCTCTAATAAGAGATAGCCCTTGGGTAACAAAGTACTCAACAAAACGTACTACAAAGCAAATTTGTATAACAATATAAAAATTTGTTGGCACTAAAAACTGAAACAGAGGCCAGGCATGGTGGTTCATACCTATAATCCCAACACTTTAGGAGATTGAGGCAAGAGGATTGCTAAAGCCCAGGAGTTGGAGACCAGACTGGGCAATACAGGAAGACCCCATCTTGACAAAAAAAATTTTTAATTAGCCAGGCATAGTGCTACCTGTATTTCCAGCTACTTGGGAGGCTGAGATGGTAGGATCAATGGAGCCCAGGAAACAGAGGTTGCAGTGAGCTAAGATCATGCCAGTGCACTCCAGCCCAGATGACAGAGTGAGACATCAACTCAAAAAAAAAAAAAAAAAACACTAAAATAGGATTATACTGAAAAAAATGTCACCCATAAATACATCACAATGTATTGAACTCCTAACCATTCTTAGCACTATATTAGGCACTAGAGTAATATAAAAATTTTACATCTCAGTTTAAAATATAATTATAGCACAGATGTAAAAATAAAGCAAAATGGCAAGAAATCTTTTTAAAATTCTTTGATAATTTTATTTAAAAGTAAAATACAGAGGGGAATCTAGGCTGTACTCCACAGTCTATTCTAGACACATACATAGCTACAATATGATTTCAATTATATATATAAATAAACATACACACACACCACTCCACACCCCCACACACCTACACACATTAATTAATAGCGGCTATCTTTTGCTGGTGGATTAATAAGTAATTTTTTCTTCTTTAGATATTTGAAAAATTTTTATAATAACTAACTATATATTACCTTGGTAATCAAATAGTGAACTACCTTGGCAATCACACATGCATATTGGAAATCAATTTGACTCCCTAAATGATACTTACTTACTCCAATATACTTATATTTTAAGTACCAAAGGATGCTCTATATATGTTGAATAAATAGTGAATCAGGGACATGAACAATATAATCCTATCATAGCTTCTTTGGAAACATAGTCTATCCCCTACTCTGTTGTAGTAGTCTGTTTTCACATTGCTATAAAGATACTACCCAAGATTGGGTAATTTATAAAAGAAAGAGGTTTTATTGACGCACAGTTCTGCATGGCTTACAACCATGACAGAAGGAAACTTACAAGCATGGCAGAAGGCAAAGGGGAAGCAAGGCACCTTCTTCACAGGCTGCAGGAGAGAGAAAAGCCCCAGTCCAGGGCAAGTGCCCTTTATAAAACCAACAGATATCATGAGACTTACTCACTATCATGAGAATACTATGGAAAAACTGCCCCATGATCCAATCACCTCCCACTAGGTTCCTCCCTCTACATGTGAGGATTATAGAGATTACAATTCAAGATGAGATTTGGATGGGAACATGGAGCCAAACCATATTATCTGTTTATTATTCTCATAAGAATCAGAACTTCCCCTCCCAATCTCCCATGCCCTCCTCCACACACACACCAGAACGATGGCATATAAACCCTCCATTTCTTACTTTCATGTCACGGAAAATTTTGGAAGACAATATCTGAGTCTTGAAGTCTTTATTAGATATTTTTAGGTAGGATACTGTTGAGATCCGTTCATATTTCACTACGTGGGACTACATCTATCAATCAAGGGCCAGATTTGGCACTTCAGAGGCCTAGACACTGAAAAGACTAAACCCTTCATATGGAATTTTTCAAAGTGACACCAAAATTTACATACATACTAAAATCAAAATAGCCTCTGTCTAACTGTTGTACCTTCACAGTTCAGGTTTAGAATTCTCTTTTCAGTAGTGGAGGCAGGTGGTTCTTTGCTGGTCCCCTAAGCTTGCCAATACTCCATTCACTGACTGATCCAGCCGTGCACCTGGACAGTGGACAACTCTGCTTGCCTCCGCGGTTCTGCAGTAAATCTGACTGCAGAGGGAATTGAATTACCAGCACATACTCTATTTGAATAAACTTCCCACCTCACAAAATCAAGAAGTTTCCAAATTAACAATAATAACATAATTTCTATACTGCTGCTTTCTATCTTTTGAGTTTCTTTTTCTTCCTGTCTGAAGCACACAAAGCCATGCCTACAAGATCAGATATCAGTTCATACCTCACTCCTCTCATTTCCATCTCTTACCAAACCATTCTTCTCTTCACAAAGCAAGCTAAACAAAAGACTAAGTTGAGTAAAGTGCAGTTAGAATAATTTATTCCTATCTAGCTATATAAACACATATGTAATGAAAATTCAAATATATATGTATGTATACATTTTTGACATTTTAAGATTTGACTTTGAATTAAGAAAGATGCCATCAAAAGAGAGCTTGTGTATTGCAGGAAGCAGTTTGGTCAATACTCAAACTCCACAGAATGAATATGAAGACTGAATCCAGCTAAGTAATCAATTATCAACAGCTAGCAGTGGGTTTGTGTTTTGCTCAGAGTTTAAGTGTTAGCAATTATAAATTCACAAGTGTCACTAGCATCTAAAGTGAAGAAGGGAGCTTTTAATGCTACTATTCAAGCTTAGTTGACAATAAAGAAAAAGAGAAAAGAAGTTTCATTTGTAATCTGAAAAACCACACGTGCACAAAGAATACATTTCTACCATTACTCTTCCATAGTAGCAGTAACCAAAGAATTTAGAACCAAATGATTCAGGAATTTAACAGTGGATTAAATAGAGGGAAGAATTAGATCTCCAGTGCACTGGCTTCCCTTTCACTTGAAGTGGGTGTTCGTTACATGTTCTGTTTGATATGAAGTGACTAAGACCCACTAATGCTTCAGGTCACCCAGGGAGTGTCCCCAGCTGACACTCTCATTGTCTGACCTTAGCAATGAGGCAGGACTGCCAGGCAATTTCTACTTTATGGCTCTAAGAGATCTCTAAGCTGTACCTCCAAAAGGAACTGATAGGAAAATTGCCTCTAACTCAATTCTCTTTCATCATCAATTGCATTTCAAAATATAGTTCAGGCTTTTCTTTTCATTTAATCCAACAAAACTACTTGGAGAAACACATTAGTATACAACATGAATGCTACTTTCTTAATGTTTAATTGTGATAGCTCAGCCTTTCATGCATATGTTTATATTGTTGCTATCAGATTGAGTCCATAAAGAGGTCGATTTTATACTTACGTAAAAATTCAGGGTTACCACCTGGCATAAAGTTAGCTGTATGCTAAACAGCTCAGCCTTTCAAAATTACTCCTCTTGCCATGAGGGTTGGAAATTTCCACCATTTAAAACACGCTGATTCTAGGAACCTCTTTGGAATACACTTGGATACTATTATAATTATTTAATAAAAAATTAACAAGAATTAGTAATTAAACAATATAAAGTCAGTCATTTATAAAAATAATGTTCCACATAGAATAAAAGTTCTAAAATATTTGATTTGATTATGTAATGAAACCATAACAGACTATATCTTAGCAGGTTACTGCTCTGATTTGAATGGTTGTGCCCCTCCAAATTTATGTTGAAACTTAATCCCCAATGCAACACCATTAAGAGGCAAGGCCTTTAAAAGGTGATTAGGCCATGAGGGCTCTGCTCTCTGGATTTGTGTGTTATAAAGGAGCTTGAGGGATTGAGTTTGCCCCTTTCATCAAGTGAGCCAGAGGTTGCACAACTGGTTCACAGTCCCTTTCTTTTGGCCCTGGCTGCTGACTGGCTTCTGGTGCTGGTGCATCTGGCTGCTGGTTCCATTTTATGGCAAGTTTGGCAGTCTTTGAGCATCCTGCTGGTCAGTTTTTCCATAACCTCTTTATGTCAGGAGAAAAATGGAACAGATCGTTACCTGGGAGTTTGTCATCACAACTCCCAGGTAACGGTCTGTTCCATAGCCTGTGTGGGGTCTCACAGCCTTCGAGGTAGCAAACCAGTCTATAAGCACAGATGCTTTCCAAAGCCCACTCTGTATCTTGAGGAAACCTGTTAATATCAACTATGACAGGCTCAGCTCCATAGGACACTAGGGTATATCTTTGCCTTCTTCTGACAGGTTATGCACTCTGCTCATTCTCTGCTGCCCTCCTACCAATTCCTGGGGTTGATTATGCCTATAAGCTCTGCCTTTCAGAGAGCTCCAAACAAGAAACTAGCACCAGGGCCTATATTAAACACCTCCAATTCCAAAAGAGAATTTCTTTGCAACCCTAACTTCAGGACAGGATGAGGCACATAGAACATTCCTCTCTCTCTGCATGAGGTGGTGGGAAGGCACAAAGCACCGACAACTAATATTCCATAAGCTCTTCTGCCTCACAGAAATTTCCCTCTTCCATCCAGCTTGCCTTATATGTCCCCTTTTTATTTGCTCTGTCATATTTTCTTACACCTGGCCAGGTCTGTATCCACCTAGACACTGCTAATCGACTGCCTTTGTTCTCAGGCATGCTAAGTGGAAAATGACACTAAAGAAAGGAAGAACAAGCTCTTATTTTAATGTCTAAAGTTATTGTTTTGAGTAAATACTTTATGCCTTCCTTATTCTACAATCCTTCAGTGATCCTATGAGTGCACTTGTCTCATGTCCCCTGTCAAAGATTGAGACCACACTTGAAATCTGAAACCAAAAGCACAAAGATGAACCTGATGCTTAAGTAATAAAGAGCTATGCAGTCAGTGAGAGCAAACTTCTTATCTTTTAGAGCATTCCTGGGAAATGTTTATTGATTACAGAGGTGAATAAGGGTTGAGATCAGCTTGAAGAGCACATTTTGTGTTGATTACACAGACAGACATTTTTAATGTCAGCCTGAGAAGCAGGTTCGTTCGAATGAGACTACTACCCATTATTGATCATTATCACTAATTAGACAATTAAACAAGTTTAAAATCGGTGCTAACCCTAACACTAACCATGGCTGTGCAATTATCAATCTTTTTCTAGGAGTCTCAAAACTATTATTCTCTACCCTCAATCATGTTTTTTATATTCTCTCAGCCAAAGCTGCAGGAAAGATCATCAGTATTGTCCAGATCTTCGCCATTGATCCTATTGGAAGCTTACTGATTCTCTTGGAAGCTCATTTGCAGAGGCCTCATTTCAAGTCTGAGTGTTCTTCAGCCTACTTTTACCTCTTTTATTTTGGATCATCTCTTAGGAGAGTGGCATGTAGAAGCATTTAAGACTCTTGATAATAAACATGATATAATTGAAGAAAACAGGAACAACTAAGGTACTAAAATAAGGCACTACAGGGGAGGGGCCAAGATGGCCAATTAGAAATGGCCGTAGTGAGAGGCTCCCACTGAGAAGAATGAAAACGGCAAGTGAATCCTGCACTGGCAACTAAGGTATCCAGGTTCTCTCATTGGGACTGACTAGGCAGTTGGTGTGATCCACGGAGAGCAAAGAAAAGTAGGGTGATGCAACGGCCTAACTGGAAGCCACACAGGGCAAGCGGAGCTCTCACCTTCAGGCAAGGGAGGCAATGAGTGATCGTGCTACCGTGATCAGGAAATTACACTTTTTATATGAATCTGTGCAACTTGCAGATCAGGAAACACCCTTCATGAGCCCACACCACCAGTGCCTTGGGTCCCAAGCACAGAGCTATGCAGATTCCCAGCAGCCACTCAGCTAGAGACTGCCTAAGACTGCAGGGTTTCCGTGGGGAGGGACAGCCACCATTACCAAGGCTGCCGGCTGCCGAAGACGACTCAGCCCCTCAGGGGAGGGGCGGCAGCCAACACTGCAGCTCCAGTTTGCCATATTTCTCCTGCCAGTGCTGGGGAGACTGAACAGTTTGGACCTGGGAGGAATTCCCCACAGCACAGCACAGCAGCTAGGGCAGATTGCGGCCAGACTGCCTCGTTAGGCCAGACCCTGACCCATCCCTCCCCACTGGGCAGGGCCTCCCTGCAAGAATTTCAGCAACTCCAGCCAGGGGTTTAGGAGCAGAACTCTGATCTCCCTGGGACTGAGCCCCTGTGGGGAGGGACGGCCAGGGTCTCTGTAGATCAGCAGACTTAGTCTTTCCCCCTGATGGCTTTGAGGAATCAGGCAGTCAGAACAAGTGGGATTCCTCCCAGTACAGCACACCTGCTCTGCCAAGGGGCAGCTAGAGTGCTTTAAGCAGGTCCCAGATCCTGTGCCTCTTAACTAGGTAAGACCCCCTAACAGGGGTCACTAGACACCTTATACAGGACTGTTTCCACTGGCCTGTTCCCACTAGCATTAGGTTGGTGCCTCTCTGGGACAGAGATCCCAGAGGAAGGAGCAGACAGCCATCTTTGCTGTTTTGCAGCCTCCACTGGTGACACCTCCAAGCGTGGGAGGGACCCAGGTGAATACGGTCTGGAGTGAAGAACCCCCAGCAAAACACAGCAGCCCTGAGGAAGAGGGGCCTGTTAAAAGAAAAACAGAAAACAACAACAGCATCAACCAAAAATGTCCCCACAAAAACTCCATCCAGATGTCAGCAGCCTCAAAGATCAAAGCTAGATAAACTCACAAAGATGAGAAAGAATCAATGAAAAAACACTGAAAATTCAAAAAGCCAGAGTGCCTCTTCTCCTCCAAATGATCACAACACCTCTCCAGCAAGGGCACAGAACTGAGTGGAAACTAAGATGGATTAATTGACAGAAGTAGGCTGCAGAAGGTGAGTAATAACAAACTTCACTGAGCTAAAGGAGCACATTCTAACCCAATTCAAAGAAACAAAGAACCATAAATCATTAAAGCATCTGTTAACCAGAATAGCCAGTTTAGAGAAGAACACAAATGACCAGACGTAGCCGAAAAGCACAACCCAGGAGCTTCATAATGCAACCACAAGTATCAATAATCAAACAGACCAAGCAAGGAAAAACTTCAGAGCCTGAAGACTAGCTTGCTGAAATAAGACAGGCAGACAAGATTAGAGAAAAAAAGAATGAAAAGGAATGAACAAAATCTCCAAGAACTAGGGGATTATGTAAAAAGACCGAACCTATGACTGATTGAGGCACCTGAAAGATACAGGGAGAATGGGGCCGAGTTGAAAAACATACTGCAGTGTATCATCCAGGAGAATTTCCCAAACCTAGCAAGATAGGCCAACATTCAAATTCAGAAACTGCAGAGAACCCCAGTAAGATATTCCATGAGAAGATCAGCCCCAAGACACATAATCATCAGATTCTCCAAGGACAAAATAAAGGAAAAAATGTTAAGGGCAGCCAGAGAGAAGGACCAGTTCACCTACAAAGGAAAGCCCATCAGACTAACAGTGGACCTCTAAGCAGAAACCCTGCAAGCCAGAAGAGACTGGAAGCCAATATTCAACATTATTTTTAAAAAACAAAAGAATTTTCAACCCAGAATTTCATATCCAGCCAAACTAAGCTTCATAAATGAAGGAGAAATAAAATTTTTTTCAGACAATCAAATGCTGGGGAATTGGTCACCACCAAGCCTGCCTTGCAAGAGCTCCTGAAGGATGCACTAAATATGGAAAGGGAAAACCGTTACCAGCTACTCCAAAAAAAACACTGAAATACAAAGACCAATGACACTATGAAGCAACTACATCAACAAGTCTGCAAAATAACCAGCTAGCATCATGATGACAGGATCAAATTCACACATAACAATATTAATCTTAAATGTAAATGAGCTAAATGCCTCAATTAAAAGACACAGAATGGCAAGCTGGATAGAGTCAAGACCTATTGGTGTGCTATATTCAAGAGACCTATCTCACATGCAAAGACACATATAGGCTCAAAATAAAGGAATGGAGAAAAACTTAACCAGGCAAATGCAAAGCAGAAAAAAGGAGGGTTATCCAATAGCTCATGTGATACTTATGAAAACTTTGTTGAACTGTAGGCTTATTTCCTTTGAGTTTGTCACGACAGTTGCTATTATATTCCAAGAATACCTACAGTCCCCTATGCTAGCATAAGCACAGCTTCCTTTATTTACATATTGTCTTAAAAAGAGGACAATTTTTTTAGTAGAGATGGGGTTTCGGCTGAGGCAGGAGAGTTGCTTGAACCCAGGAGGCGGAGGTTGCAGTGAACAGAGATTACACCACTGCACTCCAGCCTGGTGCCTGGTGACAGAGCAAGACTGTCTCAAAAAAAAAAAAAAAAAAAAGAGGATAATTATTGGTAAAGTTTATGTAACACATCTTTCTATCATTCTTTAAATTGGCCTCACTAGCAATAGCTTAGGAGAGCTGAGTTATAGTTATGGTAATAATCACCCCTACATTCCTACACATTATTATTATTATAAGAGAATTATAATAAATTAAGTTAGAAATGTGTAAACATAAACTAGCAAAGAAGAAATCGCATGACAGAATTGATCAAATAGCAGTAACAATAGAAATGCAAATAATCTCTGTGCCAGCTCCACCCTTGGCAATTTATACTGTACTCAGCAACAAAGGGGAAACAATTTAGAATGCTCAAGGGGAAACAAGTTAGAATGTTTCAAAGGTAAGGCAGTATGGCTGACAGCCTGAGCCACTACCCCACTAAGCTTTATCCTCAGCAGTCATGAACTGTGTAAAACCAGAAAGTCATCCTTGCCTCATATGTGAATGGAGCAAAGCTCATTGGAAAGAGCCCTAATGGTTAAAGCCTTTCTGCAAAGGCATTTGGGCTCATCTCTAGAAATAGCAAATATCATGAATGAATGGAATAAATCATTGAGTATTTTGAAGACATGCTAATGAATGGACTGTAAAACATTTGGTCCTGCCTCAGAAACACCATTGCAGTGAACATTCATATCTGCATAGATCCTGTCCCTCTTCTACTACTGTTTTCCACCAGAGGCATTATTTAACCAAAAGTAGAAAAACTCTGAAAGTGTGTTTTCAAAGCATTCCTGCTTAGACCATCAACTTTTCTTTAGCCTAATAATGACGTGTTTACAGCCTGTGTTTCTGGGTGACCCATGTCTGTCTGAGAGGACCAGGGGAGGGAAAAGATCTTTAGGTCACAAGTGAAATAATTTGACGGATGATCCTGGGGTGCATAGATTAATACCTTGAAATGCTTTCCCATCACACACACAGTGCCACTAAGAATGAAGCCACTGATTTCACTCTATTTCCTGATGTTATACTCAATGACCTCTGTTTCAGAGAATGTGTCAAAGAGCCAGAGCAGTGCAACCTCATGCAAGCAGCTTATAAGACAGCGATCACAGCAGCTTAATATAAATATGAGAGAAAAAAACGGTACCTAGGAGCAGCACCAAGAGATGAAGACTAGAAATTGGGTCTTGCCACAGGATTAGATAAAATGGATTAGGATATTGAGTGAGGACCTGACATTTGGAGGTTCATCAGTTGGAATCCCTTCCAGTTTCCAAAGAACAGCCAAAAATGTGGGCAAGTCTGTCAAGGTTATGCTTTGCAATACTCTTCTAACCTTTGTGGAGCTGATGTAGATGATTTTACTCCATAAAATTGGGTTCTTAGTTTACACAGCAAGAGGCACAGAAACTAAGCTGAATCAAGGCGATGAAGCAGAGAAACAAAACTATAACTTCCCAAGGCCCACCAAAGTTCAAAATTGGGACACAGGACCTCGTTTCTCACAATACCCAAAACAGGACTAATTAGTCCGCTACAAACTGAATGTTTGTGTCCCTCTAAAATTTGTTTGCTGAAACCGAATTCCTAATATGATGGTATTTGGAAGCAAGGCCTTTGGGAGGTGATTAAGTCATGAGGGCAGAACTCATAAATAGGATTATTGCCTTTGTAAAAGAGACCCCAGAGAGCTCCCTTACCCCTTCTGTCATGTGAGAATTCAATGATAAGATGGACATTTATGAACCAGCAAGGGTGCCCTTACCAGACACAGAATCAGCCGGTGTCTTGATCTTGGACTTCCCAGGCTCAGAACTGTGAGAAATAAGTGTTTGTTATTGTTAAATGACCCAATCCATGATATTCTGTTATAGCAACCCAGATGGACTAAGACAGTCAAAATCTAAGGATGATCAAAGGAGACACATTCAAGCTCACATTCAGGAATGGAAAGTAAGAAGGAAAGGTGTAAAAGTACGAGAGACCCTTTGAAATGGGAGACCAGATCTATATGGGTGCCTATAATCTCTTTATAAAGAGACAGTAGGCACCCTTCAGCAGTCATTAATCCCATGCAGCGGTGGCATTTGTACACAGACCCAGCCAAGAGCACCAGGAAAAAGCTAGAAGACTAAGTCTGCAATAAGCATTGCCCAGCTCAAAGAGGAATATCTTTTAAAAGGAAAGCGAGGATCCAGGAGAAGACATCTCTGCCGAATTTCAGGGTTGGCCCTGAAACAAGTTACATAAAACAGAGAAGCTATATTCAAAGTTACATAAAACAAGTTACATAAAACAGAGAAGCTATATTCTCAGGAAAAATAGCTAATGCCTGCTGGGCTTAATACCTAGGTAATGGGTCAATAGGTGGAGCAAATCACCATGGCACACATTTACGTATGTAACAAACCTGCACATCTTGCACATGTACCCCAGAACTTAAAAAATAAAATTAAAGAGAGAAGCTATGCTTTCCGCCACACACTGACCTGCGAATGGTATAGAATATACTGTTTTGGCCTGAACTGAATATGATTCCAGGTGTACTTGAACTGCTCTCAGCAAATCTGCCTCTTGCACAGCACACTACTCCTCCCTTCCCTGGACATGAAGGTGGTGCATGGCCATTATAGACAAGAAAAGATACTAAAACCTACAATAAGCAAAAACAAGGGCATTTTTTTATTCCTTATAGACTGGAGCCTTGACAAGCTTTCTTACTTCTTGAGTATACTATAAGGCACATTTGTTTCTTTCCATAAACAATAACCAAAGAGAAAGAGAGAGAAAGTAAGAACTTTGTTTATAAAAGTTGATTTTTTTTTTAATTTAGCAAACACTGAGTACCTATTTTTGCCGGGCATTTTAGGAAACATCTTAAAAAATAGCATAAATCTAAAAATCAGATGGTACTTCCAGCTAAAGCCTTCCAGAATTTTGTGGTTTTCGAATTGGAAGTACTAGGGAATGTTAGGAACAGATGGTCTCCAAAGGATATCAGAAAATGGGTGCCCCAGGAATGAGAATGTGATTGCTCTTACCGTCTCCTGCCTAAAACATCACAGTAAATTCCAAATTGGTGCCTCTGCACCCTTTCCATTATCTCCTCTCAAATCCATTCTTCTCATGCTATCAAATCTATCTCTCAAAAAAAAAAAAATCAGTCTTAGCATTTCATTTCCTCCTCTTTTCTTCTCTGAATAATCCCACATAAAGTCCAAATTTCTTGTCATTCCATCCCAACCCATTTCTCATCTGGTTCTGACTTGTCTTTTCAATTTCACCCCCTCCTCTGCAGAGGCCAACATATCTCCCCCAGTCTACAAACTAGAAGTCTGAAAGATACTAATAATATTGTTATAACTTCATAATGTCTGCAGCAGCTGAGACAATAATATGGTTGCCTTTTCCCAGAAATGTCTTGCCAAAACCGCGAAGGAACCAATAGATGGACTCATCCAAAATATCATCCTTAAATTAAAAAGCATTCTTGCTGCTATAAGCAGTGGAATTTTTAGGAAAGCTACTTAGAATATTATTTGTGGTGCAATGAAGGAGATTAAAGCCAGGAGATTAATGAGCATCATAAAATCTGCTGACAATAAGCAGTGACCCAAAACCCTAACCTACTCCTACTCTAGGTTGTGACAATGCAATGGTTCAAAACAGACCCAGGGTCTTATACTGCCATTGTTCTCTCTGACTGTCCCCCTTCATTGCTGGGATAGCCTTAAATAAAGTTGCAAAATAGACAGTCCTCCTTGGGCTCAGAAAAAAGGAGTGAGAGAAAGTTACTTTCCTTTGTAGCTTGCCACCCTCTGACCTGAACCCCTCATGCCTCTGTCCCAGACTTTTCACACTGCATACCATGCATCATAGTTAATTTTCTCTCTTAACGTACCCTCCTCTCCGCCCAATACGGTTCACATTCTTTCAGTGTCCCACTCCCATCTAGAAGTTGATTGAACATTGGTCCCAAACATTCCCCATAATAGGATTAAACATCCATGCCCTTTGCTATGTCACTTGCTAGTGCCCTTCCATTATGATTGAAAAATAGTTTCCTGACTCTTTGATATTGGCTGTTTTGACAATGAATGTCAGTGAATGTGAAATGAGCAGATATCTTAAATGTGCTTTTGTAGTTTGGCTTGTGCTTTCGTGCTGCTGTGATTTGCCATGAGAAAAATAACACCCCTAGGTAGCTGCTGGCCCAAGGAGAAATGAGAAAATGGAAGACAGCAGACATAAACACAATTAATCCCAGCCAAGTGCATCAGAGCCACAGCCTACCCACAGCTCCATGACCAAAAAGATAGAAATGCTTGGCTTTGGAAGACACTGAGTTTTTAAGATGGTTTATTACACAGAATTATTGTGTAATAACTGAATTATACATTTAATAAATTTGTATCAAGGCAATAATAATCAATACTACCCTCTATATGCCAGGTTTTGGGTTTTTTTTTTTATTCTTTCTCATACCTACTTATCTGACACATGCCAGTTTATCTGTGAAATGAAAATAAGAATAACCTAACTCAAATAGTCATAGCGAGAAATAAGTAAGATAACAATTACAAAGCTCTTGGACAGGAGTTGGGCCACAGAAAAACACAATATAGTTATTTTGAGATTGTGGTCATTATTTTTTAAAGACTTTATTTTTTGGAGTAGTTTTAGTTCACAGCAAAGTTGAGAGGAAAGTAGAGAGATACCCAACATACCCTCTGCCTCAAACATATACAGCCTTCCCTATTCTATTATCAACATCCCCCACCAGTGGGACATTAGTTGCAATTGATGAACCTACCTTGACACATTATTATTGCCCAGAGTCCATAGTTTGCATTAGGTTTACTCTTACAGTCTACAGATTTGGACAAATACAAAATGAATCCACCACTAGAGTATTATACAGAGTATTTTCTATGTTCTAAAAATCCTCTGCTCCACCTATTTGTCCCCCCCGCCCCCGCTCCTGGTAATCACTGACCTTACTGTCTCCATAGTTTTTTATTTTCTAGAATGTCATATAGCTGAGACTACAGTACATGGCCTTCTCAGACTGGTTTCTTTCACTTAGTAATACATATTTCTTTTCCTCTATGTCTTTTCATAGCTTGATAGCTTATCTTTTTTATTGCAGAATAAAATTCTATTGTCTAGATGTACCTCAGTTTATTTATTCACCTACTAAAAAAGATCTTGATTACATCCAAGTTTTGGCACTTATTAATTAAGTTTCTATAAACATTCATGTGCAGGATTCTGTGTGAACATAAGTTTTCAACTCCTCTGGATAAATACCAAGGAGTATGACTGCTGGATCATATGGTAAGAGTATGTTTAATTTCACAGGAAACTGCCAAACTGTCTTCAAACTGGCTGTACCATCTTGCATTCTCACCAGCAGTGAAGTTTCTGTTGCTCCACATTCCCACCAGCATTTGGTTTTGTCAGTGTTCTGGATTTTGGTCATTCTAATAGGTATGTAGTGGTAACTCATTATTGTTCTAATTTGCATTTCCCTAATGATATATGATATGGAGCATGTTTTTATATGCATATTTTCCATCTATATGTCTTCCTTGATGAGGTGTCTGTTAAGGTCTTTGACCCATTTTTAATCATATTTGTTTTCTTACTATTGAGTTTTAAAGTTTATTTGTGTATTTTGGATAACAGTCCTTGATATATTTTTTGCAAATATTTTCTCCCAGTCTGTGCCTTGTCTTTTCATTCTCTTGACACTAGCTTTCACAGAGTAGAAATTTATTTTAAAGAAATTCAGTATGTCAATTCTTCTTTTATGGATAATACATTTGGTGTCATATCTAAAAAATCATTGCCAAACCCAAGGTCATCTAAAATTTTTCCTATGTTAACTTCTAGTTTTATAGTTTTGTGCTTTACATTTAGGATTGTGATCTGTCTTTAATTTCTGTGAAAGGTATAAGATTTGTCTGTATTCATTTTTTGTACGTGGATGTCCAATGATCGTTATTTAACCTATTGTCTTTCCAAGTTTATTTGTATTTTCAGTTGTTTTTCCTAATTCATATGACTGAATTTACAAGTATGGCTTCTAGTTGAGACTTCCTAGGTACTCTCTATTCATTAATAAACTGCCATGCAGTGGTGCCTGTTTGAGAAGTCTCAGAAAGTAGAAAAATGCAGAGATGAATAACTGAAAGAAAGGAGAGGAACACAAGAGAATTTACACTGAGAATTCAGAAGAAGATAAGGATAAGTTGACCAGCCAATATCATATAATTGGTAGGCTCCTTTCTAACCTCCCTTGACTTACATAACCAAAACAAGACTTAATAAATTCTTCCTGGCATTAACCCTTTGCCTCCAGCAACACCTCTGACTCACAACTCTTCAAAGTTGACCTTTGAGGGAAGAATTACTACATCCTAGGAAGACAGAGGGACTCAGTCAGAATTATCACTGATTTTTCCAAGTCATTTCCTAAAGGAATCTGTTTCTTTGACTAAATGCTGACTAAATATGACTGTCAAAGCCAAAACAATTCCCAAAGGAACCTTGCCCTTTTCTTTTTCTAAACACTTTGACTGGACCCAAACCACTTCATGCTCAGTTACACAGTAGTTTTATTTGCAGTGTTTTAAAATAGGACAGCGCTTTCACTCAAAGGAATAAATTTCTAATGGTGAACTTGGAAGCACTGTGGCAAATGAATAATGGAGACACATTTGAGGGGTAGAGGAAGCTTTATAAGGCCCTGAAAACCACACAAACATCCATCCTTTTATTTCATCTGCTCACCAGACCAATCATGGTAGCTACATTAGAACAAAAGTACAAAAAGATTTAAATTGGTATCTGATGAACCTGAAAAGTTGTAATTTCTTCCCTTAGAAAAAGTAATAGGTCAATGTGAATAGTTTCCATCACTCCTTGGGCCTCAAGATTCAGAGTCCTACCCTCATGTATGTCTATTCAGAAGGAATCCAATATTTTCTATAAGAAAATGGAAGGATATTGAAAATAATCGCCTACTATGTCCTCTGCTAGGAGATTTGCAATGTTATAAAGGAGGCACAGGGCCAGCTTCATGGGCAGGTAACAAGTGCAATCACATAAAACCCTGCTCTCAAAAGGGTCCCGAACTTGGTTAAAAGCTCTGCTGTTAAGAATCATGAATCTTAGTGTGTGTTTTTTAAGTAAATTTCCATAAAACAATAGACCATGCATACCACACAGTATGTGCTATATCCTCTGGACATGCCAGCTATAACTTGCCACCCCATCTGCATATAGTCTTCATGACTTCCATAACATGCTTCTTTCACTTTGAGTCTTACTAAAATACAGTGCATAGTGGATCCACCACAATTCTGTGTTCATGTTCCATACTTCACATCTAAAACTGAGTAAGTGATGTCACTGACAGATCAGAGAGTGTATGCTTTTCCTCTGAACCAAGGCTTGCTTGGAATGCAGAAAAGGGTAGTGGTGTTCTAAGAAACGCAAATGACCAAGGAATCCTATTATATCCTTTTTTATTCATGTCACTTCCCAGTACCACTACTGCTGAAAATGATGACTTAGAAAAAAAGAGAAAGAGAAAGCAACCCAGAGCTCCTTTTCATTTCAGTCTTTCCTCACACGTCAGTAGGCTGAAGTAGAGAGTATTGGTAGAATATGTGCATATAAAGAAGTAAAATAAAAGTTAGTTTTGTGCCATTTTTTTCCTACTGTTCTGTTAAGAATGAAATATATATGCAAGGATGACCTATAAAATGTTGATTCCATATGAGTTAAATGCCCTTATATTTGCACTTATATATTATAGACATATATTGGCACTATACAATATAAAGAATGGTGAAATTCATGTCAATAATTTGACATTTTAATTTTTCTGTACTTAACAATTATAGCATTAGGCTTTAAAATATTTTTAATTTTCATTTAAAATATATTTAAAAGCTTTATAAATTTTATGCATCTAAAATATATTTTAAAACTTTATACATCAGTACTTTCAACAGCACTTTCTTCCTGCTTTTTGAACAAGAGGGCTAGCATTTTCTTTTTGCTCTCAGTCCCACAAATTATATAGCCAACAATTAGTAGATACTACTATCCCTCATTTGTAGATAAGACAACTGTGACTCATTGAGATTAAGTAGCTTTCCCAAGATAACAGAACTAGCAAGAGGTAGACACCAGATTCAAACATAAATTGAAACCAAAGATATTGCTCCTCTACTATCTAATACAGCATCCAAACTGTAATTGGGGAAAGGTCCAAAGGAAACTATAACACATGTTTGAGACTGAATCTGTTGCTTCAACTCCTCCCTAAGAAGACTTAATTCAAGTAAAGATTTGGGTTAAGACCCATCCCAGATATTGCAATGTGGCTGTTAAGAGGCCTATTTTAGGAAACTTCTACTAATATTATTTTTACTACTCTGTGAGCTGGTTTCTCAGCTTTGCAGTCCATGAATTTGAGGTCATCAACTAAAATACAAGTTTATTATGCTTAGTTGTCAGTTGTCAAGACTTTCGATTCTCTCTCAAACCCTCTTTTTTTCTAAATTCCATATATTTCTTTCTTCTTTTTCTTCAGATAGGGTCTTGATCTTGTTGCTCAGGCTGGAGTGCAGTGGCATAATCATGTAACTTTCTCTTTTTTTGTTATTATACTTTAAGTTCTGGGGTACATGTACAGAATGTGCAGGTTTGTTACATAGGTGTACACGTGCCATGGTGGTTTGCTGCATCCATCACCCGTCATCTCCATTAGGTATTTCTTCTAATGCTATCCCTCCCCTATCCTCCCACCCCCTGCTATCCCTCTCCTAGCCTCCCACCCCCTGGCAGGCCCTGGTGTGTGATGTCCCCCTCCCTGTGTCCATGTGTTCTCATTATTCAACTCCCACTTGAGTGAGAACATGTGGTGTTTGGTTTTCTGTTCTTGTGTCAGTTTGCTGAGAATGATGGTTTCCAGCTTTATCCATGTCCCTGCAAAGGACATGAACTCGTCCTTTTTTATGGCTGCATAGTATTCCATGATGTATATGTGCCACATTTTCTTTAACCAGTCTATCGCTGATGGGCATTTGTGTTGATTCCAAGTCTTTGCTATTGTGAACAGAATCACTGTAACTTTCTAGTCCCTGAGCTCAAGCAATCTGCCTACTTCAGCCTTTCAAAGGGCTGGGATTGCAGGCATGAGCCACTGCACCTGGCCAAATATTACATATTTCTAAATCCCAACTATTGAGTCACATGAAAGTACTCATTTAATTTTCTTATGCTATATCATAATTATCAACTAGATGGGTACAAGGAATCATGCTAATATGACTTCAATCCCCATTTTTCTAATGACTTTTGCCCAATTCTTTTTACCTGGTACTTAGTAAGCATCCTGTTGTTCATAGGACAATTTATCTTCTGGCTTCAGGAGGCATTTTCCTAAATCCACAGCAATAGCTTCTAAGGCCCTCTCTCTAACCTTTCCCAGTCACATCTGTAAAATCTGAGTCAGCAATCTTATAGACTGATAGTTATGGGAACATAATTTTTTGCAACCTGTAAATGGCTAGCAAAAAAGTTATCTTGTTACCACACCCACAGGGGGAAATGCTTTTCTAAAGCCAGACTAGATCTTGCCTTTTGCCTTCTAGAAAGAGAAATCATCAACCATATATACAAATACACACACACACACACACACATCTATATATAGAGAGAGGTGTATAATATATGTGATGTACTTTTTAATATATATGTGTGTTCCTGTTTGCTTCCTCCCCTAGAATTAAGGAGTTACTGCCAAAGCCAAAAATGTGAAATATTTGCATCATAAATTTCATCAAAGCAACTCCTCTTCCTTTGAGATTTTCAGAAAATGGAATATATTTTATAGATATTTCCAGACATAGAACACAAATACTGCTGTCAAGAAAATTCCCCATAAGAATGATGCAGCAAAGATGTTACTGTCAGAGAAACAATGAATTTTTCAATGATAATAATTTCTGTAATACATTCCTGAGAGCGTAGGAATAACACTACATAAATATTCGAACAACTTGAGAAGACATGCATAAACATAAACTGTATTTATAGGTTTAAAAATTATACTACATGAAGTCCTAAAAATATTGCTTTTGATTTTTTAAATCCATGGATTCTCACTGCTACAAAGAAAGAATAAATTGACAAATGGAAGATGGAAAGACATACAACCAGGGACAGGGACTTTTAGACAAAACCCAAGTGTACTATATTATCACAAAATGTTTTTAAATATGAGAGAAATTATAATTCTCCTTATACCAAAAACTTATTTATCTAGTCTCAATAGCACAAGAGCCATAAAAGAAATTCCTACAGGGAAAAAAATTATAAGCCACTGTATAAGAAGACACTAAAAACAAATGATGTTCTTATTTAGAAGATGGAGCCTGAGAAATGATGATTCCAGTTTAAAGTAAAACATACTTATTAAATACATAGAATATAATAAGTATAGTTATGCAAAAAAAATTGATTGTGATATCCAGCCTTCCAAGATTGCCCCCATAATCACTGCCTCCTGGTCCTCCTCATATCCATGACCTTAGGTAATCTCCCATGTTGAATCATTGCTAGCTTGTGTGATAAAAAGAATACTGCAGAAAGAAAAGTTATCACCATTTCTGTCTTACTCTTTCTCAGATTACTAGCTATGGGGGATGTCATTTTCCATGTCACGAGGTTATTGTTGAAAGTCCCAAGTGAGAAGGAACTAAGTCGTACCACAAGTTATCAGGACCAACTTGCCAGCATGTGAGCAAACTCCTTTGGAAGCAAATCCTCCAGCCTCCATCCAGCTTTTCAATGAATGTAGCCCTGGCTTACATTTTTACTGCAACCTCACAAGAGACCTCAAGACAGAATCACCCAGCCAAGCCACTTTGGAATTCCCAACCCACAGAAACTGTAAGATAATAAATGTTTATTGTTTAAAGTGAACGTTTTGGAGTCATTTATTACACAGCAATAGACAACTAATACAATGGCCTCCTCAACCTGATAGGTAGATGTCGTGACATGACATTTACATCTTGGTGAGATTGAAAGGAATATATCTTTTGCTTTCCACATTAATAAACTCAATTTTATCAGGTCACCCAGAAGTGACGAGTCTCTAGAAAGTCAATCATTCCCACTAGATGGCAAACTCAGAACTGCATTACTCTTAACCCAAAAAGTCAATTTATTAATTTTAAATGGGAAGTAGATCCACCATTGCTCAGAATGTTAAGTACTTTCAAGAGACTAAGTTAAAATCCAACCATAGTTTCATGAGAGTAGAATTAGATGGCATGTCACTGGATATTCTTACAATGGGACATACCTGAGAATGGACAATTTACAAAAGAAAGAGGTTTAATGGACTTAGAGTTATACATGGCTGGGGAGGCCTCACAATCATGGCCGAATGTAAAAGCCACATCTCACATGGTGGCAGACAAGAGAAGAGAGTTTGTTCAGGGAAATTCCCTTTTTTAAAACCATCAGGTCTCACGAACCTCATTCACTGTCATGAGCAGCAAAGGAAATACCCACCGCCATGATTCAATCACCTTCCACCTGGTTCCTCCCACGACACATGGGTATTGTGGGAGTTACAGTTCAAGATGAGATTTGGGTGGGGACACAGCCAAACCCCTTCATTCTGTCCCTGGCCCCTCCCAAATCTCATGTCCTCACATTTCAAAACCAATCATGCATTCCCAACAGTCAGCCAAAGTCTTACTCATTTTTCAACATTAATTCAAAAGTCCACAGTCCAACATGTCATCTGAGACAAGGCAAGTCACTTTTGCCTATGAGCCTGTAAAATCAAAAACAAGTTAGTTACTTCCTAGATACAATAGGGATACAGGCATTAGGTGAATATAGCCATTCTAAATGGGAGAAATTGGCCAAAACAAAGGGGCTACAAGCTGCATGCAAGTCCAAAATCCAGCAGAACAATCAAATTGTAAAACTCCAAATGATCTCCTTTGACTCTATGTCTCACATCCAGGCTACACTGATACAAGAGGTGGGTTCACATAGTCTTGGGCAGCTCTGACCCTGTGGCTTAGCAGGGTACAGTCTCCCTCCTGGTTGCTTTCACAGGCTGGCATTGAGTGTCTGCAGCTTTTCCAGACACAGTGCAAGCTATAGGTGAATCTATCATTCTGGGGTCTGGAGGACAGTGGCCCTCTTCTCACAGCTCCACTAGATGATGCCACAGTAGGGACTCTGCGTGGGCACTCCAACCCCACATTTCTCTTCTGCACTGCCCTAGCAGAGGCTCTTCATGAGAGCCCTGCCCCTGCAGCAAACTTCTGCCTGGGCATCCAGACATTTCCATACATCTTCTGAAGTCTAGTCAGAGGTTCCCAAAGCCCGGTTCTTGATTTCTGTGCACTCACAGGCTCAACACTACATAGAAGCTGCCAAGACTTGGGGCTTGCATCCTCTGAAGCCATGGCCTGAGCTCTATGTTGGCCCCTTTCAGCCAAGGCTAGAGTGGCTGGGACACAGGACAAGTCCCTAGGCTGCACACAGCACGTGGATCAAAAGTCCAGCCCATTAAACCAACTTTTCCTTCTAGACCTCCTGGCCTGTGATGGGAGGGGCTGCCACAAATATCTCTAAAATGCCCTGGAGACATTTTTTCCATTGTCTTGAGGATTAACATTCAGCTCTGCGTTACTTATGCAAATTTCTGCAGCCAGCTTGAATTTCACCTCAGAAAATGGGATTTTCTTTTTGATTACATTGTCAGGCTGCAAATTTTCCAAACTTGTATGCTCTGTTTCTATGTTAAAACTGAATGCCTTAGACAGAACCCAAGTCACCTCTTGAATGCTTTGCTGTTTAGAATTTTTTTCCATCAGATACCCTAAATAACCTCTCTCAAGTTCAAAGTTCCACAAATCTCTAGGGCAGGGGCTAAATGACACCAGTTTCTTTGCTAAAACACAGTAAGAGTCACCTTTGCTCTAATTCCCAACAAGTTCCTCATCTCCATCTGAGACCATATCAGCCTGGATTTCATTGTCCACATTATTATCAGCATTTTGATCAAAGCCATTCAACAAGTCTCTAGGGAGTTCCAAATTTTCCCATATTTTTCTGTCTTTTCTGAGTCCTCCAAACTGTTCCAGCCTTTGCCTGTTACCCAGTTCCAAAGTCACTTCAATATTTTGGGGTATCTTTTCAGCAGTGTCCCTCTCTACTGGTACCAATTTACCATATTGGTCCATTTCAGATTGCTGATAAAGACACACCTAAGACTGGGCAATTTACAAAAGAAAAAAGCTTAATGGACTTCCACATGGCTGGGAGGCCCCACAATCATGGCAGAAGGTGAAAGCCGTGTCTCACATGGTGGCAGACAAGAGAAGAGAGCTTGTGCAGGGAAACAACCTTTTTTAAAACCATCAGATCTCATGACACTCATTACTATCATGAGAACAGCACAGGAAAGACCCACCCCCATAATTCAGTCACCTCCCACTGGGTTCCTCCCACGACATGTAGAAATTATGGGAGTTACTATTCAAGATGAGATTTGGGTGGAGACACAGCCAAATCATTTCATGACTCCTTCTGAAGGTGTGTCCACATTGGTGAAGGCTGTAAGCACAGTAGTTTCCAGAGGTATTTAAATTAATCAAAATAGAGCTATAACAATTATTAATGGACTGTAAGAAACACTGAAATACATCCCTAAGTTTTCAGAGAGAGCATGGATAGATACTTTTCCTAAAACATTTCTTCACTCTACTTCAGAAACAGCCTACAGATCTGTCTGTCATTCCAGTATGTTTCTGTGTTGAAGGTGCTGCTGGAACAAAGCCCTCCATTTTTCTATCCCTCTGAATGCTTCTCCTCCATATAAATGTAAATTCACACTTGGGTATTTCCAATCAGGAAAGTTTCTATGCCTTTTCTTTTCACTTTTTTCCTACTCCTACTCCTTCTCCCCGAATTCGTATCTCAGCTGCTTTTTCCTCCAGAGAGCTAATTCATTTACTGTCTGATAACCTGTTTAATGTGTTAACCTGTCTAGACATATTTCAGGCTTCAGAAGCTTCTAATAAGGTCGTGAATTTTAAACTTCAATATGTATAAGGCTCATTCAGAGCTTATTTAAAGGCTAGGAATGGTGGCTCATGCCTGTAATCCCAGCACTTTGGGAGGCCAAGGCAGGCAGTTCATTTGAGGTCAGGAATTTGAGACCAGCCTGGCCAACATGGTGAAACCCCATCTCTATTAAGAATATAAAAATTAGGTGGGTATGGTGATGCATGCCAGTAATCCCAGCCACTCATGAGGCTGAGGCAGGAGAATCACTTGAACCCAGGAGACAGAGGTTGCACTGAGCCAAGATGACACCACTGCACTCCAGCCTGGGCAACAGAGTGAGACTCTTGTCTTAAAAAAAAAAAAAAGAGATTATTTAAAATGCTATTCCCTGGTTTTACTCCTATATATTTTTAATCCATAAATCTAAGGTAGGGCCCAGAAACCTGCATTTATAACAAACAACCTCCCACGCTCCCCCATTCCCCATGTTGCTTGTAGAAACAATCCAAAAACCACTCATTGAGGAAATGCAATAAAGGAAGATAATTTAGAACTAAGGGAATCTAGGTTATCAGAAACTACTAGCAACTATAGTTCCCTGCTTCTATCTTCAACCTGTTTCTTACAACTATAATTGCAATTACAGGTTTTCATTTGCTAAACAATTGCATAATCCTGTTGTTCACCCTGCAAATCCAGATACACAACAGTCCACCTTTTCAACAAGCATATAAATTGCATCTTGGTTCAGATGGCTTTCATTTTAAGGTCAGATTTTTGTTCTCAAGTCCTGAGAGTTATTCTAGTGGCATAATTGATCTAAATGTCATGATTCCTAACTTGAGGCTTTTACCTATTCTGTCCTTTCAGTACTGCCTTCCCACCAGGATTTCCAAGCTCAATAAGCTATCCTTCTCTGAGACCACAGACCTCAATCACTGACCCATTCTGCTGACCCAGAGCCTTGAGGACGACCCTCCTGAGTCACTGTTTTTCCTGGGTGGTTAAGGGACCATTTATATCTTAAAATCTGAGAATTTGGGAATGAAACCATGAAACATACATGTTTAATAAGTTCCCCAGGTATACTTGATATAAGAACCATTAGTATTGAGGAGTTTCTCAAAATTGCCTAATGATATAAGTCACGTGGACACTGGGTGGAAAATATAGTTTTCCAGACGTCATTGTCTGGCTAATATGAATGGGGAGGTATGGGCTTTATTTTTGACAAGTGCTCCAAGTAATTCTAATAATTGAGTAGTTTTGGAAACTCTGGCATAAAGTATTGATATAAGGCTTTAATGTAAAGATATCTTTCTAAGTTCAGTTTTATACTAAACATTAAAGCTAGGAGAATGAAGATAGACAGTATTAAAGAAGTAATCCTCAAAAGATAACAAGTAGCTTATTAAGAAGTCTTGCCCTTACATTTTATCTTTCACATGGAAATATATTAAGTGGTAATGAAGGAATTTTTTAAGTGGGTCCTTATAACAAGAGCAAGTTATTTCAGTGCCTTTTTTTTTTATTTTTAGAAAAAGAGAGAAAAAGAGAAAGAAAGAAACAGCAAAAGAAAGAAAAAAAGAATGAAAGAGAGAAAGAAAGAGGACAAGAAAGAGGGAGAGAGAATGAGATTCTTGTTTTATTGCCCAGGCTAGAATGCAGTCTAAAAATGGGTATTAAAAACCGCTTTTATGCCAATAATTGTGCTTAACAATGGAGACAGGAAGGAATAGGGGATGAAAATAATAAATAAGCAGCCAACCAATATTTTATTTAAACCTGTGAAATGCTATGCAATTGCTGAGAAGTGATTTACTTCCAATTATGTGGTCACTTTTAAAATAGGTATAATGTGATACTGAGAAAAATGTATGTTTTGTGGATTTTGGGAGGAGAGTTCTGTAAATATTTGTTAAGTTTAGTTGTTCCAGGTCTGAGTTCAAGTCCTGGATATCCTTGTTAATTTTCTAACTCATTGATCTGTCTAATATTGACAGTGTAATGTTCAAGTCACCCACTATTATTGTGTGGGAGTCTAAGTCTCTTTGTAAGTCATTAAGAACTTGCCCTATGTATCTGGGTGCTCCTGTAATGGGTGCGTATATATTTAGGATCGTTAGCTCTTCTTATTGTATTGATCCTTTCACCACCAGGTAGTGTCCCTCTTTGTTTCTTGTGTTCTTTGTTGTTTTAAAGTCTGTTTTATCAGAGATGAAAATTGCAGCTTCTGGTAATGTTAGCTGGCTATTTTGCACATTAGTTGATGTAGATTCTTCATTATGGTGATGCTCTTTACCTTTTGGTATGTTTTTGGAATGGCTGATACTGGTTGTTCCCATCCATGTGTAGTGCTTCTTTCAGAAGCTCTTGTAAAGCAGGCCTGGTGGTGATGCAATCTCTGAGTACTTGTTTGTTTGCAAAAAATTTTATTTTTCCTTCGCTTATGAAGCTTAGTTTGGCCGGATATGAAATTCTAGGCTGAAAGTTCTTTTCTTTAAGGATGTTGAATGTTGGCCCCCATTGTCTTCTGGCTTGTAGGGTTTCTGCTGAGAGATCTGCTGTGAGTCTGATGGGCTTCCCTTTGTGGGTAACCCGACCCTTCTCTCTGGCTGCCCTTAGCATTTTCTCCTTCATTTCAACCCTGGTGAATCTGACCAATATGTGTCTTGGGGTGGCTCTTCTTGAGGAATATCTTTGTGGTGTTCTCTGTATTTCCTGGACTTGAATATTGGCCTGCCTTGCTAGGTTGGGGAAGTTTTCCTGGATAATATCCTGAAGAGTATTTTCCAGCTTGGATTCATTCTCTTCGTCACATTCAGGTACACCTATCAAACATAGATTAGGTCTTTTCACATAGTCCCATA
>PVKP010032063.1:0-26336 GCA_004027715.1 Plecturocebus donacophilus | reverse complement strand
AGGGGTGGAATCTGATATTGATTATCTCACCTGCTTGAGTTTCAAGGAAATGAGTTCCAGATGTCATTAGAAAATAGAATATTGGTGATCCAAGGGACACATCAACAAAAACGTTATAAAATTGTATCCTGTGGTACTAACACCTGCAAGGAAGTGCCTATTAAAGGAGGAACTTTAGTATATCAAAGAGTGGCTGCTACAGAATGTTATGTGAGAATACATGAAAAGAATGTCCTATTCTCTATATTCTCTACATTTAAAAAGAGAAAATTATAAGCAATATTTTTAAATTCTTAGCTCAAGCCACAGTCAGAAGGCAAAAAAAAAAAAAAAAAAAAAAACCATAGAAGACATTCTCTCTAAAGCTTGACACAGCCAAAAATTTTGTTCAAAAAATCTGATCATGGGGGCTGTTTAATTACAGCGTAAGTTGAATTCACAATCTCAATAGCTCTTTTATCTAAATCTGAAAGCATTAATTGCCAAAGACTGTAATTCTAAGACTTGGCTTGGGGATATTTCATTAAATTCAGGTGGCTCTGGATAATTTGAGCCCTGTGAAGCTACAGACTCTAAGGAGTACTTCTTGCCAGCAGAACTTGCTTGCATCTATCTTTCCTGACTTACCAGAGACTTTAAAACAAACATATGAAGCAAGAGCATGCTAATTGTCCCAAATCTCCACTGACATCAACGCTCTTTGCTTTAAGGTAACAACATAGATACGTAACTCAAGTCATGTCTCTCATTGGAAAACATCTGACAGGTCTTCAAAAATCAGAACAGGAAGAGTATTTTTCACTGTTTTAAGTCACTCATTCATTTGAAGTATTACTGGGTGCTTACTATGTGCCAGGCAGTGTTCTAAATACCTGGGAAAGAATAGAAAACAAAATGAACACAAATTTGGCTCTCACTGTAGAGACTGAATGAAATTAGGAAATGAACAGACCATATGAAGATCTGGAAAAAAGAACACCCTGGCAGATGAGGGAGCACTTACAAAAGTCCCAAGGTGGAAAGTAACTTGGCCCTATTGGGAAGGCCAACACAGCTAAGGCAGAATGAACCTGGTTACGTGTAATGGGAGATAGAATTTAAGAAGTAGGCAAGATTCCAGGCAATATAAGACTTTGTGGATCTGAGTAAAAAAGACTGGATTTTGTGTAAGCATAATATGACAACAATGTTTGAGAGAATCTCATAATTAGAGCAACAATGCACCACATGGGACTATTTATATGTCAATAAATAAAAGAAAACCTAATTCAACATGCTTAGCCATGAAGGTTTCTTTCTTCACATTAAATACTCCAACTGTTGTTCAATCAGGTGGAGTTTGACCAAGGGTTTAAAAGATATATCAAAAATTCCATTTTCCTAAGTATATTTCTGCATTGATTACCTATTAGTCTCATTCTCAGTCAAGTTTTTCTCACAGTTAAAAAAGAAATTCCAGGTAAATCCAGAACTCTACCATTCTCTAGGTATGTCCAGTAGAAACAGAATATCTTGTTTTTATAACTGCATGGGGAAAGGAATTTTTTCTATCCTAGAAGCCTTATAAAATACCTCACTGCATATCACTGGCTGTGGTGGTTTTAAATGTTCATCCCAATGTACTGAAGAATGGGCTATGATTGCATAAGCCAGAGCTGATTTTTAGAGTGGGAAATTGAGTTAGAAAAAACTACCTGGCTAAGAATGGAGAAATGATTAATTTCTAAATAGCAAATTAGGATATTTTTATGGGAAAAAAAGTTCTCCCTAAAGTGAATTTTATGGAAGACATCAGCAAATTTCTACCACCGTAAATTCTGCAGTAATAAATTGCATTTGTATATTAGGGCTGCCATAGAAAATACCACTGACTGGGTACTTCAACAATAGATATTTGTTTCTGGAGTCTTGAAATCTGTGATCAAAGTGTCAGCAGCACTGGCTTCTTTTGAGTCCTCTCTTTTAGACTTGCAGATGCCTCTCTTCCTGTCTTCACATCATCTTTCCTCAGTACATGTGTGTGTCCATATTTCTTCTTCTTATGAGGATACCAGTTATTGGATTGGGGCCCACCCTAATTACCTCCTTTTTATGCAATTACTTCTTTAAAGACTCTAACTCCAAGCACAGTTGCATTCCAAAGTATTGGGCATTAGAACTTTAACACATAAATCTAACGAGGCAACATTCAGTCCCTAACACCATGAAAAAAAAATATATATATACATATATATATATATATATATATATACCTAGTTTATGAACTAACATAAACAGATTCAAGAATCTCTTATGAATCCCTAGAGCTCAGATTTTTTTTTTTTTTTTTTAAATCAGGGCTAATAGAAGATTGGAATCAACCTACAGGTCTCAGCAACAGTAGTACTCATTTCAGGACTTGCTAATATCTGTGGGTGAAGATTGCTACCTGGACTTGAGCAACAGTTTAATCCTGTGAGGACATGAGAAGGTAAGCCAGAGAGGCATTGACCTGGAAAAAATGACCCACGGCTGTCACCATGAGTTTGTTGTACATAAAATGAAAAACACACTTAAGTAACACCCACAGAGCAGTGATCCATACACCAGAATGTCTAAGCCCTAGCCCAGAATTTCCAGGAGTGACGTTTAGCCATTAGTATCTTTTATAAGCACTCCAGGTAATTCTAATATGTGGCCATGGCTGAGAATCATTGCCATGGAGATAATATAATGAAATAGGTGAATAATATCTTTTCTGAACACTAGAGAAGAAATAGCTCTTGATTTTCATCCCTGTCCTAACCAGCAATCTGGTTCAATTTATCTCTCAGTCTAGGGTTTCAATCATCCTACACATTGGTGCTACTGCAATAGTTACTTCTGGTTGTTGAAATAATAACCGGTGAGTCCCCTCCCCTAGCAATTAGTTCCTGGAGTTTCTAAAATATTTATAAAGTAGGTGCCATTTCTGCTGTTATACATAATATAATATTTGCCCTAAAGGAATTTATATTCCAAAATGGATAAATTTAAGAATAGGCTCAAAACTCCAGGGAGGTATTTTCATTATTTATTAGAATTGCAAAATTTTGTTTTTCTCCAAATAGCTGAAAGCAAGTTACTCTATTTTCTTGCTGAAATGAACAAACCATCCTGGATAACTGATTTAGAGTGACCTATTTTCATTTAGAATTTACTTGCATTTCTTGTTTTTTTTCTTTTTTATTTCTTTCCTAACTTCCTTTCCTTTTTCCTTTTTTTTTTTTTTTTTTTTGGCCAGGATTGTCTAAACATCTTTTAACTGAGTTTTAAGAAACAGTACTTTGAACAATGACTCAAATTCTATGGCCATCAACTTCTCGGGCATTAGAAATGAGATTCTGGATATTCTAGAATACAGATTCAAAGCTGACTGATGATTGAAATTCTACAAATACAACCGCATGGAATGTAGCATTCATATTGATATTACCTTGAAGAAAATGCTGCTTCATCTGTCTCCCCTGAGAGTCTGGCACTGGGATAGCACGTATCTCTTATCTAGTTTATAATCTTGGAGCACAATAAGCATTATCACTATTCTATTCCATTACGAGGAAGAAGTTGAAAACATCTGGAAGATCTTTCTCTGCCCTCCTTTAAATAGAAGCTTATTTCAGCTTATTTAACTGAACCTTCTTTTATCAACCAAAATGTAATCTCCTTGAGGAAAGAGCTATGTGTTTTTTAGTCACCACTGTAACCTCAGTCCCTAGTATTTTATAAGTCATATAGAGGCTCCCACGTAAATTTCAGTTGAATGTCCACTTAAACATGGAGGAAATTTACATGTCATGAACTCATATACTTCAACTAGCTCACATTGCATGTTTGAGAAAGGATCATGTGTGTCTTGCTCTCCATTACAGCCCTCCATAACCAGAAGTGTAGGAGCCACATAAACAGTTCCACACAGATTTTATTTGGATATTTACTTAAACATGGGGGCAGTTTAATATGCATGTTAACGTATGCTTTGAAGAAATTAATGCCCTTAATTACAGATTCAGAAATTGCCCCCACCTCCAAAACTACACTTAGGCTTATCTTGAAAAATTAAGATGATCATCAAGAAAAGAATGAAAAATAAATCCTGATAAAAGCAATAGGCCTACTAAGGCCTGAATTCAAGGAAGCAATGGCACTATCTGGGGTACGTAAGAGACCATGGCTTGAGCATGAGACTGGAAAGAAAGGCAAAGACTTATGTATTTGGGTTGGACTAGAAATGCTAGACTCTATTCTTCAGATTAACCACTGAAGTATTTTTAAATTTGGGACTACCAAGATTACACTGGATTTTAGAAGAATCTCTCTTAGGATGTGAAGATTAAAAGGAAGCACTGAAACTGGACATAGTAAGACTCTATTGTAAACCTTACCCAATTTATACTTTATTCTTCGTCATAAAATTTATCCCTCTTTCCCAGAAAAAATGCAGTGCTCTCACTTTTTTGTAGTATGTTGGTGAAGACTAACTCAACAAATAGTGTTGAGAGTCCCAATAGAAACTCAGATCTATCTGACTCCAAACACCATATTTCTACCATATTATAGCACCTCTCTGAAATTTATGAGGCAGCTAAAAACTGGAAACATTAATTTGGAAGTAATCTAGCTATGGGTAGTATTGAAGCTATAAGAGCAAAGAGTTCTCAGAGGAGAGTCCACATGGTGACATTAGTAATTATTAGTTACTGGTAAGACCAAAATGTTTGTGATATTGACCTGCTGAACTTTTCCTAGTCTCCCACATTACAGTATTCTTTTGTCTCTCCTAACCAATTTTCACTGTTGCTAGATTAATTTCTCTAAAGCACAGCCCAAATCATGCCACAGATTGCTTAAGCATCCATTTATCCAACAGGTGTTTGAATATACATCGTAGTCCTTCTACATAAAGAGAAAAGCCAAAATCCCTGCCCTCATGGAAGTCGTAGTGAATTAGGGGAAAAATAAGTGGGCAATTTAAGAATAGTATAATTTTCAAAATAGAAGTATGTACAGTGTTCTATGGCACTCTATGGCAGCACAGAGTGGAAATGTCAAAACTATACTGACTTTGTAAGAGTAGACATCCAGAAGAAGGATGCTCTATGAGCTCTTTTTAGAAAGATAAGAAGGAGACAGATGAACATGGTAGCCAGGAGCCTTTTTGTTCAGAGAGGACTTTATTGCAAACTGAGAAAATATGATGCATTTAAGAAACTTTAAGAAGGTGGAAGATTAGGTGGGGATAAATGAGTTGTAGAAGAAATCAGGTGACAGAACATGAAAAGCCTTGTACACTTAGCTCAGGAGTTTGGATTTTACCCAGAAAGAAATCAGAATCTGTGCAGAAAGGTATATAACAGAGTGATCAGAACAGATTTACAATTTGAAAAAAAACATTCTCACTTTGATGGGTAGATAAATATTCGATGAGCCTGGGAGCAAAGATATCAGTTGGGAGGCTACAGAAACAGTTTAAGTAGAACCTGATAATACTAATTATTGCTCTAAATGAATTCCTTAGCCTAACACTTAATGTATTCTCACATTTTGGCTCTAACCTTCCTTCTCAATCTTCTGTCCGACATCCTTTCCTATAGACTACGCTTCCATCAAAAACCGTCTGGCTACTTAGAAGCACTATCCTCCTATTCCTGCGTTTTTAACACCAGACCTTGGTTTTGACTATATTTTATGGCCTACCACACTACATACTACCTACCAAAGCAGGTAGTGGATCCTCAATATAAATTGAGAAGATTAGTAAAAAAAGAGCAGATACTTTAAAGAAATGGTTTCAGAAATTTTATAGCCATAATAATGTCTTAACTTGAATTCTTGTGCAAATCTTTCAAAATACAAAAGCTAAAATAGCTGGAAAACTGAATCCCTCTGTTAAACCCTTTAAAATTGATCTTAGTGACATTGATCTCGTAGTGAGCTAGTGGTACTTCAGTCACTACTAGACAAGTTCCTTTACATCCTGTAATTGATGGACATGTCAAAAATCGGCTGGGTGCAGCGGGTCACACCTGTAATCCCAGCACTTTGCGAAGCTGAGGCAGGCAAATTGCTTGAGCTCAGGAATTCGAGACCAGCCTGGGCCCCATGGCTAAACCCTGTCTCTACTAAAATTACAAAAAATTAACTGGGTGTGGTGGTGCACACCTGTCATCCCAGCTACTCAGGAGGCTGAGCTGGGAGGAAGGATGGCTTGAGCTCAGGAGACAGAGGTTGCAGTGCGCGCAGATTGTGCCATTGCACTCCAGCCTAAGTGACGGAGCAAGACCTTGATTCAAAAAGAAAAAAAAAAGAGTCAGAAATGATGCCAATTCTGGTTAAATGTCATAAGTAAATTAATAAAGTATGAGTGAATTTTAATTTCAACACATGAAATTTCCACTGATTGAAGTCAGACTCTACTTAGCTCTTGCTTTTACAAAGACATTAGTTTCAAATTTACTGTTAGATACCAATATGATGTATATATACACAGAGATTAATGCAGTAGTTTCGCCTTTTAAAATGTTATTCGATATTAAAATAACAGAACCTTTAAAATATGGGTTCAAGTGCATAAAGTGTCTTGAGGAAGTGGTTTAGAAATATGTTTTATGCTAAAAGGTAAAATTAAATAAATAAACAAACTAATGAACAAAACTTTCCTCGACCAAACTTCATTTTTACATGGTGTGGAAATTATAGTATAGCTAATAAAATGAGGGTGTCATACACCTAGTATAATATTGTATAAATCATGAATTATACAACAGGCAAAAATGAGAAGCTGCAAAGGAATTAAACCTATATGGAAATAAATAAAACATTCAAGCAAAGTAGCAATCATGTTTGTTCTGCTAATAAAATGTGCATGCAAAGGGGGCTTCTTATAAAATAATGCAATATGCTCATAGTAATTATTATTTTAGAATTTCAGTGTAACTATGAAATAGTTGGTAATTAACAAGTAACTAGAGTTTCAAGTTCTCTGGAAGATAAAGCAGTGGCTCATAAAATACCTATGTACCTTGAATGGATCTCTTAGAATGGAAGAAAAAATAAAATATAATAAACACTTTCTGGATTGAATACAGTACAGTTTTTTGGGAGGATGGGGTTCTTTTATCATAATTCTTGATAATTGAAAAAAATCTAGTGTTTTGCTTTGGTTTTTTGTCCTTTATATTTTTGGTTATAAGGGATGGGAGCGTGAATTGGAAATTTTTAAATCATTTCTATTCTGAAAACACTGAGGCTAAATTCATTTGATCTTATTGTCATCCTCACTGAATGCCCATTTGCAAGTAAAATTGTTTTATGTGATGAATAATGTTGACATATTTATGTCTCACTTCTTGTCCTTAGAATCTTTAACAAAGCATGCAATGAATTTACTTTATATGAAAACATGTGCCCTGCTTCTTGATATCCCACCACTGCTTCATGGCCCAACCATCCTGGTCAATCAAAAACTCAACTTTAGGGCTGAATGTTAAAAATAATTTGTCAAGAACACTTTTTAAAATGGAATCATTTAGCTGGAATCTGCAGAAGACAGGAGTTTGCAACCCTCCTGCACTCCATTCATGGGTCTATCCCTGACAGGCCATATAGCTGAGCCAAATCTTGTCTCCGTGATTTCCCTTGTGATCAGAGTATTTCAATGGCTTCTAAAAGAATCAATGCACCACTTATGTGACTCACTTTTCACCTTTATTAATCTGTCCCACAAGTAAGGGCAGGGTTAGGCTGAAGGAACTTACTATATTTATTGGCCAGAATTAAATTATTAACTCAGACTTGTGTTACCTCAAGCTAAGTGGAGTCAGATTTCAAATTTTGAAACATATTAACTAGTTGTCAGAAAAAAAAAAGGCAGAAAAGACATTGTATCCTGAGGGCTTCTTGGAAACATGGAGTTTATTGTCTCAGATCTCAGCTCTTAGACTTAGGATTCTCTTACAACTAAACTGATATGTGGCATTGGGCATGCAATAATGCCTACAATTTCATGAGTTTAATTAGATACAAACGAGGACACTGGATCAGTGATACCTCATTGTGTAATAAATAGAATATTACTTTATATATGCCTCATATTTTCTTCTCATCTTACTTTACAAACAATACCAAGAATTGCTTGGAAATTTCCTAAAAGAATCACATGATAATGTCCAGTTCAGTGACCAATTGACAACCAGCTATTTGTAGCCTCAATCCACATTAACTCCAGGTAATGTGCTAAATGACTCGAACTCTGTCTGACACTTTCAGCAGAATTACAATAATTAAGATTGGATATCCCTTAAATATTAATATTGTCTTTATTCCCAAGTCTATTGAATCTAAGCTTTGCCCTCACCCTGAAATTAGTAGGCATAGTTATGCTTTATTAAGGTTTGATATTTGTTAAGAAAACATTTTATTGAAATACAACATCCTAAATCATAAGTATACGTTTTAGTAAATTTTTCCAAAGTAAACATAATGATATATTCAAAACAATTATCTAAAAAGAGGAGTTTATGACTTTTTCCAGTCAATAATTCCCTTAACATTATCAGTATCTTGACTTCAATCATCACAGATTAGTTTTGCTGGTTTTTGAATTATATATATAAGCACATAGTGCATGATTTTTGTGTGTCTATAGTGCTTGTTTTGTTTTGTTTTTCTAGGTTATGCTTTTAAGATTCATCTGTGTTCATGTATGCAGTAGTTCATTCCTATTACTATATGCTACTCAATTGTATAATATACAATAATATTATGTAACTATTTTGCTGATAATGGATATTTGGATTTTTGCCAGTTTGGGGAATTACAAAGTGTGGTTATGAACAGGTCTTTTTGTGTCTACATGTATTAGTTTTTAAAGGTATATACTTAAGAGTACAATTGCAGGATGATAGTGCTTTCATATTCTTAACTTTACCAGACACTGACAAATGGTCTCCCAAAGCGATGGTTCAAATTCATACTTCAAGCAGTGGACATATTTGTCACCTAACTGTAGCATTTATTTTATTTGCATTTAAGTACTTAGCGATATATGCAGATATATAGCTACTATATTCCTTTTTATTTTGTTTCCCCCACTCCCTTCTTGATTTTCAGTTTTTTTAATTACTGAATTTTTCTTTGTACTAACTTGTTAATTATACACCTTTTATCTATGAGTTTAAAATATGCATATTTGATAAATATGACAAGTTATATAAAATTTTGACAGCTTTGTAATTTTAAATATGTTGCTTTTGAGAACTTTGCCCATGCCCTATTTTCTCGTTGCTTCAGAGGCATTTTTGAGTGATATCCTCAAATACCAGGTTTCCACTATTTTCAACATTTTTTTAAAGACAGGGCACTGCTCTGTCACCCACTCTGTATTGCGGTGGCACAGTCATAGCTCACTGAAGCCTAAAACTCCTAGGCTCAAGCTGTCCTCCCACCTTGGTCTCCCGAGTAGCTGGGATTATAGGTGGGTGCCATCACCCCTGCCTAGTAATCCTCTACCCTACATTTTTTAATTTCTAAATTTAAATCTCTAGTCCTGATCTCTCTCTTAAGCTCTATACCTAAATGCAAAGAATTATATTCACCTGAATATCTAGATGGAGTATGAATTTATTACAGGCAAAATTAAACTCACCATCTTTTCTAAATTAGGCCCTTCTCCTGTATTCTCAACTTCAATTAATAATATTCATCAAGATATACAAAAGTAACATACTCTTACCATATACCACTTGCCATATACCAAATTCTGTATCTAGTTAAATGTTCCTATTATCACATTCCTTCTATTTTCACTCTATTGTACTAGTTAGACTCTCATTTAATTTTTGACAGTATTTCCAGAATTAAAATATTTAGGTACGGATCTGAGGAGATCATTTTTTCATTCACAACCCTTCACTGATCTCCAATTCTTGAAAAGGTAAATTTAAGTTACTAAGCATCTGTATTTTCCCACATTTCCCCTGTTTTGTCTTATTTCACATTTTCCTGCCTTTCTCCTGTTTAGTCTTATTCCCAGCCACTAATCTCTATCTCATTTATACTGAACCTCTCTAATACCAAAGTTTCACGGACACCAAAGTCTTATTTCTCCATATCTTTCTTCATGCTATTCTTGCCATCCAGAAATACGTTTTATTTTCTTTCTTTTTTAAATTAGAAAACTCCTCCATGGTCCATTATGATCACCCTTCCATGATGTCTTTTGTTTTATTGCTACTAGCAAATTAACCATGATCATTTTTGTGTACACTTTAAAATTGCTTCTATATTTGAACTTAGAATCTTGTATTGTAATCATCCCTCACTATACTATAAATTTCTTCTTAATAGTAATTATTTCTTATTAAATTCAATATTTGAAGAAACTAGCATAGTACATGACAACACATTTGACATTTAATACATATTAGAATGAAATTGAGTCAAGTTAAGCTTAATATACCAAAGAAGACTGTGTCTTACACTTGAGTTAAGGTAACATCAAGCTATTAACACAAGTTCCATTTCTAGTCAATACAACAGTCCATGTGTCCAAGGTTTAGTTATTTGGCATATGTTATAGAAAGCCTAAGTTTCCTGTTTTAGCCTAACTCTTACTAGTTAACTTTTCTTCAGCTCTCCCTTTGGTTTTAAAGGCTGTACCATTTTATCTTTTTTATTGTCTCACAAATGCCTTGGTCATAGAGAGAAATTGAAGTAAAGTTAGTTTGCTGATGAGTGAAGTGGTCCCTAAAAATCAGAAAGTGGCCTCAAAATGCATGCTTTATAGATCATCAGGGTTTTTTTTTTTCAGACAGAGAATGAGTGGCATGATCACAACTCAGTGCATTCTTGACTTCCCAGGCTCACGTAATCCTCACACCTCAGCCTACCAAGTAGCTGGAACTACAGGCTCGTACCACTGTGCTTTGCTATATATATATATATATATATATATATATATATATATATATATATTATATATGTATAATATATATTATACATTAGTTTTTTATATTATACATATATAATATATATGTATATTTTTAGGCATATAGACCAATGGAACAGAATAGAGAACACAGAAATAAACCCAAATGCTTATGACCAACTGATCTTCAACAAAGCAAACAAAAACATAGTGTGGGGAGAAGACACCCTATTCATCAAAAGGTGCTAAAATAATTTGCAAACCACATGTAGGAGAATGAAACTGGATTCTTATCTCTCACCTTATACAAAAATTAACTCAAGATGAATTAAAAACTTAAATCTAAGAATTGAAACCACAGAAATTCTAGAAGATAACATTGCAAAAAACTCTTCTAGACATGGACTTAAGTAAAGACTTCATGACTAAAAGAACCCAAAAGCAAATGCAACAAAAACAAAGATAAATAGATGGGACTTAATTAAACTATAAAACTCTGCACAGCAAAAGAATTATCAGCAGGATAAACAAGCCACAGAGTGGGAGATAATCTTCACAATCTATATATCCAATAAAGGGCTAATATCCAGACTCTGCAAGGAAGTCAGACAAATCAGCAAGGAAAAAACCAACAATCACATTGAAAAGTGGGCTAAGGACATGAATACACAATTCTCAAAAGAAGATATGCAAATGGCCAAGAAACATATGAAACAATGATCAACACCACTAATGATCAGGAAAATGCAAATCAAAACCACAATATGATACCACCTTACTCCTGCAAGAATAGCCATTATCAAAAAATCAAAAAATAGTAGATATTGGTGGGGATGTGGTGAAAAGGGAACACTTTTACACTGCCACTGGGAATGTAAACTAATGTAAACCTCCACTCTGGAAAAGAGTCGAGATTTTTTTAAAAACTAAAAGTAGATTGACCATTTGATCCAGCAATTCCGCTTCTAGATATCTACCCAGAGGGAAAGAATAATTTTTGGTTAATAGTATTTCATGGGATATGACATATATATGTATCTAAACATATATATGTATGTCATATCCCATGAAATACTACTCAGCCTTAAAAAGGAACAAAATAATGGCATTTTACAGCAACCTGGATGGAATTGGAAATCATTATTCTAAGTGAAGCAACTCAGGAATGGAAAATCAAACATCACACGTTCTCACTCATAAGTAGGAGCTAAGCTATGAGGACACAAAGGCATACGAATCATACAATGAACTTTGGAGACTCAGGAAAAAGGGTGGGAGTGGGGTGAGTGATAAAAGACTACACATTGGGTGCAGATGATGGGCGCACCAAAATCTCAGAAATCACCACTGAAGAACTTACTCATGTAACCAAACACCAAAAACATATTGAAATAATAATAATAAAAGATAAGTTTTATAATACGTTCCTCTGAAAAGAGAAGCTCTTAGACTTTGGAGTCCAGAAGTCCTGGCAACTAACCTTAGAGCTCTAGAAGATGAAGCCAAAGGTAACAACAGAAGATGATAGAAGCCACAGGTGTCCCAGTTGAGTCTTGGCAAACAACCTCATGAGGCAACACGGTGAGAGAGTTGGTCTTATTGTGGCCAGCTTTCCAGGCTTGGATGGAACTATCCCGGCTTCTGCACTGACGGCTCAGCATCTCGGGAAACTCTTCCCTGGAATGCAAAGGTCCTGGTGTTTAGTCATCAGTGCAAAAGTTTCAGGGACAAATAGAAAACCCCACTAAATATTGCAAAACAGTAGGTCTGAAGGAAAGTATTAGCAAATGACCAAAACATAGACTGCTCATCTGCTGGAGTTGCTGTCACACCTCTCACCGCCGGTGTTAGCAACTGTGTTTTGTGGTTTAGCACAGTAGATCAGCCGTTGTTCCATCACTCCAAGCGACTTAAATGGGACCTGAATGTGTAACCTAAGCACGTTGTAATCATGAGCATTAACAGTCTGTGAATAAACTGTTCTGTTTTTTATCAAGATGATGCCAGTTTAATTTTGACTTTCTAAATTTGATGATCATGTTTTCTAAGAATTCAGATAATAAAACTGAGAATGGTGGCAATATCAGTGCTAGACATCACCACCAAAAGAAGGCTAAAGAGCTGTGTTGATTTAATGACAGGTGATACAATTAGGAAAGAAAATAACCAAAACAGAGCATTCTGCACAATATGTTGAAAATAATTTTGGGATTGGGCATGATGAAAAAAGAGATATATCAGCCCATATGGACATGGAATCTCACAAATTAGGTGTAAAGTAGACAAGTACTTCTAAATCAATACTTTTTTTTTTAAATATCACCAATGCTCCTCTGAAAATATCAGGAATCAATGAATTTGGACATACCAGAGGAATGCACATACATCATTCCATCACTTTCTTGATTATTCTATGAAACTGAGTAAAGTTATAGTTCCTGGTTCACATGTTGCAACTAAAATGTGGACAAACAAAAGTGGAAATTTTAATAACATTAGTGCTAGTCCCTTACAGCCTCCATGTAGGTCATCTATCTGTCTATTCAGCAAACAGTGCAAATGTAAATTGTGGCAAATTCCACTTTGGCAAATTCCATTCAGTCTGTGATTTCTTATGCAAAACAGAAAAATATCTTAACTGCTAATATCCAGCACATTCTGTACACAGTACCGTTACAAGGAGGTGTGATCTGTTGAACTGAAATACAGTGTTTTTATATGAAGTCACTTTCAGTTTCTTTCAAATGTGTAGAAGCACTTAATGACATTTTGCTTTACAAAAATGGAAGGTTACAGCCATGTAGGCACAATCCTACAAGATGGCTGTAATCATTGTAGGCCATGAAAAAGATATTAAAATGCTATCTCTCCATAAAATCATATTTTCAAGGAATGCAGCAAAAGATTGATTATCTCTAATATGGGAATACATTGAGGATGAAAATAAAAGAGCTGTAGTAAAACATTTTTATATTGTTTTTCTACAGCTATTAAGTAATATTATCTGCCTCTTATAGAGATGGGATCTTATAAACCCTGGGGCTGAAGGGAGCCTCTACCTTACCTCCCAAGTAGCTGGGACTACATACAGGCACCACTGTGCCAGGCCTAGGTTTTTATTTGGTAATCTTGATGGAACATAAGGAGAATGATGAACTGACTGCCTTGGAGTTGCTCAATGTTAAGTGTAGGTTGAGACAAAAACTTTCACTGGAGTGAAATGACTCTTTTTGTTGAAAATAAGATTGTCTCAGAACTTAAGAAATGTCACTTGAAAAGGGCAGCCAAGTTAAATAGGATTTTCTCAATTTCTTTGAGAAAACACTAACTTATTTGGAATTCAACTTTGATTTCACAAGTTCAAATGACCTCTGTGCTTTAAAACCATATTTATTGACAAAATGTTACTGATGATGACATCCAATATGTTTTAAAATGATGACACTGTAGACATAGACACACCATACAGTAAATTTAAAGATGCATAGAGTTTGATTGACAAACAGCTGTCTAACAAAATAAGTCTGACAATAAAAAGCAAATTCAGTTTTGGAGAGATGTAAGCTAATTTCTATAAATTTAAAAATCTGCTGTTTACAGTAAGTAAAATCTCAAGTATTCCATACTGAGATATTTTGTGTGAAAGATATTTGACTTTATGTTCAGTTTACATTGAACTGACAGTATGAATGAGTGCACAGTGAGCCTAATAAAAATAGACCTGCAAGTCAAAGGGAATTGTATAACACTTAACTACATTAAGTTTTACCACTACTTAGAAGAACAATATTCTAAAAGCTACAGAAAATTCAAATAAGAATTATTAGGAAAGTAAACAGAAAAAATAAAAATATGTATGGCACACAAAAATACATAATTTTTAAATTAAATATAGGTAACATCTTTTAATTAGTCATACTGAGTTTATATTATTTTAAAATATATTTATAGACTTTAGAAAATAACACAATATAGCCTTCAAATTTACGTACCCAAGCAAGAGCTTTTTAAGAATTTAAAAATAAACCACTATACCACAGAACAAAAAGAAATATTATTAAATACTGTTGTTTTGTCATACACATTATTTAATTAGTTCTAATAGCAATTACTTCTAATTGTCATAATTATGTAACAGAAAAGTAAATAATACAGAATACTATAAATTTTATTTTAATACCTGTTCTGCATAAGTTTGTGATAAGGTCATAACATATATTATTTGGTCTGACTATATCTCAGATTGGCTCTCTGAAAATTTGGTCACCCTAGATAGATGATCTATCGGTAGATAAATAGAAACTGGGTTTGATGAAGGAGAAGGTATATTAGTCAGCTTTTACAGTGTTAACAAACAACCCCAAACATATCAGGTGCTTAATACAACAAAGCTTTACCTCATGCATTCCTTATTGTTTTTTCAATGCATTTCTGTTGTTATTAGTCTTCATTCTGGAAATGGGGCTGAAGGAACAGCCCCTGCCTGGGCAAAGCTGTTCTAATTGTGGCAGGAAGACAAAGCTCTCCTTAGATGTGGCATGCACCCTCTTTACTGACATTTTATTGACCAAGTGGGTCATAGTGCAATCCATTAGGGATGTGTTATCCTCCCAAAGGATGCAGGAAAGAGTGCTCAAGAAAAATAATATGATTTTCTAAGCTCTTCTCTTGGTCACAATTATTTACTTCCCTTCCTTCTACTCCCGTAATACACTTAACCTCTTTCCTAAGGAAAAACAACACCTACCACCAATTGGAGGTAGTTCTGCTGCTTGTCTTTATTTTTAGACTGAGGCTGAAAAAGAAGATACTATATGGACCATGACACTTTTGTAATGGAGAGAAAGGGAATAATGATAAAACAATGGCTTCTAGATCTCCTGCTCAGAAATGGCATTTGCCAACTGTTCACATTTTATTGGCCAGTACAAGTCACTGTCACCACACCTGATATCAGTGGCTGGGGCATTACTATCTCCTTACCAAGTATGGCAGCAGAAACTTGGAAATAATAGTCAATCTCCCCAAAAGAGACATAGAGATGTCAAGGCAGAAAGAAAGGGTTTGAAATAGAGTGGAAGGCAGAACATAGTGTGATACTAAGAACCACAGGAGTCACTTCCCCTTCTATTGGGTGCCTGAAGCTTTGGTTTCACATGGAAATAGGATGGATACATTATCCTATATGTTTAAAATGAAGTTTCTGTCCAAACATCCCAACATTATAGCAACAGACACACCTCCAATCATTATTGTTTGTATGGCACCTGCAATTTATAAATGACTGTTCTTCCTAAGATTGAATAGGTATTCACAACTATTATTTCATTTATTCTTCCAAGGTTATTTAAAATAATACGTGGATGTGGTTGATAATTTCTACCATTCTTGATCTTTAAAAAATACAAAACTTTAAGAATAAGAAGATAGCTCTTAAGCAAGGTAGAAAACATATCCTTTAAGTCCACAGTGAACACAGAAATGAAGATTAAGCATTGGAAGCTTTTCCATAGATAGAATAAATGACTTGAATGAACTAGGGATGCATTATGGCATCTATTATTAATATTTTCTGAAAATTTTCCACAATATACTAAAACCTAAAATAAGATTTGAAGTAAGTATTTGACACAAGATTTGAAATAAAAAGTAGAAGGACAAAGCTCATATGATAGGCTACACAAGATAAATACATAAAATTCAATAGTTTCTTATATACCTACATTTGGGAGATGTAATAGGAAAATAATATTCCATTTGCAAATGCATCATAAGCTATAAGGAGAGACTGAACATTAAATGTGTTGTCAAATGGAACTGAATTTGTAACCCAGCTCTGCCACTTACTGTGTGTGTCTCTTATCAAATTGCTTAGCTCTCTAAGTTTCCATTTATCTTACTTGGAAAACATGGATAACAACAGTACTTATGTCATAAGATTGGTGCAGAGAATAAGGAATAAGTAAAACTTTTAGAGAGCTTGTAATATGTGCTGTACAAATTTTTTAAATTTGCATGTTATTTTGGTTAATCAAAGATTAATTAATTACTCTTAAGCACTGACTTATCTGGTATCAATAAGGTTTCTTCTTCTACTTTTTTTCTTCTTCTATACTGCAAGCTACTTGGAATTTTGTGATATCATTACTTATCTGTAAAAAAAAAGAGAGTTATTACTTACAGATAAGTAGTGATATCACAAAATTCCAAGTAGCTTGCAGTGTTACTCAGCTACTAAAAGCAGTGATGGAATTTGAACCCAAGCTGGTTGACTCCAGATGCCACACACCTAACAACTGCATATAATCATTAATATTTATTGAGGGGTTATTAAGTGCTTGGGATGCATTAATGAACAAATAAAAATATGTGACCTCAAGAAGGTTGCATTCTAGGCAGTAAAAGTACATATCATAAATAGACTATACAGAACGCTAGGTGTCAAAAGTGCTGTGCATAAAAAAAAATTAAAAATGAAGTGCCAGGGGTTGTAAAATAAGCTTCATTGAGAAGGTGATATACACAGCTGTAGAAGATAGGAGGAAGCTGGCGAAAGAGATATCTGGAGAAATGTATTCTAGGCAAACAGGACAGTCAGATCAAAGTATCTAGGGCAGAATCACACGTAGGCAGAAATCATGAGGATGCATGGAGCCGGAGTGGACTGAGCAAACAGGGGGACAGCAGAAGAAGAAATCGTGAGTGAGGAGGAGCCAGTTCACAGAGAACATATGTGAGCTTCCCTTTGTGTAATATTTTGGCTTTTGCTCTAAGTTAAATGGAGAGTCACTACAGTGTTTTGAAAAGGAATGACAAAATCTAACTTACGTTTAGATTGTCACTCTGGTTGCTGTGCTGAGACTGGATTGTAGGGGAACAAGAGCAGGGTCAAGGAGAGCTGCTGGGAGCCACTGCAGTAATCCAGGAAAGAAGTTACTGTACCGTACTACCAAGGTAGTAGTAAGAGACGTTGTGAGGTGTGGTCACATCCTGTGTACAAAAATGGATCCAAGGTTAAGATGGGTTACATGTGAAATATGAGAAAAACAGAGTAGTCAAAGATGTCAAGTTTTTGACCAAACATATCTGAGCAACTGAAAACATGGAGTTACCATTCACTGAGGTGGGAAAACTGCAGGAGGGACATACTTAGTAAGAAAGACCAGGGGTTTTTCTTACCAGAGATGGACACGTTTCTTAACAAATAGGAACACTGTTGAATGTGAGCTATCTCTTCAAGGTCCATGTAAAGATGTGGAACTGGCAGCTGTATATACAAATAAAGAGTTTAGGAAGAAACTTTGTGCTAGAGATATAAAACCAAGGGGTTGGAGGAGAACAAGAAGAATGCAAGTATAAATAAAAAGACCGGGACCAAGGACTGAGCCCTGGAGTGCTCTGTTAGGAAGTTTGAAAAAAGAAGATCCAGCAAAGAAGACTGAGAGGAAGCAGCCAGCAGGGTCATCGGAAAACTACAAATCCTGCAAGCAAAGTGAAGAAAGTGAATCAAAGAGAAAGAAGACAGTTATGCTAAGTGCTAGCACGTCAAATGCTTCTGATAAGTCAAATTACAAGGAAATTGATAATTAACTACTAGATTTAGCAACAAGTGGGTTATTAGTGATCCCAATTATAATATTTAGTAGCATACTGGGGCAAATGCCTAATTAAAGTTGCTTTAATAGAGAATAGGGTGAATTTTACGGTACGTGAATTATATCTCAATGAGAGAGAGGGAGAATTTCATGGGAGAAAAGAAATTAGGGAGAGCATCTCAACCAAAGGGTTTTACAGCAAAAGGTGCAAATAAGAAGTGAAGCTTGCAAGAAGGTAAAGTCAAAGGTTTTTAAATTTTTCTTGTTTTTTATTTTTATTGTTTAAGATGAAAGTATAGTTTTGTCGATGAGTATAATGAAGAGCAAATATTTGATTTAAAAAAGACAAAGTGAGAAACATATCTGAAACCATGCCCTCAAGTAGGTAAGAGAGATGGATTTGCAAAGCAAGTGTTGATGCTGATTGTGGATGAGAACACAGACATCTCAGACGGGGTGCATGGGTGCAGATGCTTCTACATAGGTAGATGTGGTCATGGGAAGCTATGGCACACCTCTTCTGTCTACATCAACATTTCAGTGAAGAGACAAAATAATTCTTTGAAACTGAAGATGGCAGACGGGGCTGTTGGGAATTTTGAAAAGGGTGGAGAAGGGTTGAAAGAGTCACCTAAAATAAGTAGAAAAATAAATGAGGTAGGATGTACATCTGATAGCCTGGTGTCAGCTAAGACTCAATTGAGGTCTGTATGTCACACTGCAGGATAAATATGCAAAGCCCGAAGCCAAGCTTCTGTACAGTGTAAATATTCAGTTTATGTTAACGTGTCATTTGTTTTTTATTCATTTAGGCATTCAGCATGTATTATTTATTGCACGTTATCCACGCACTAGGCGCGATCTTAAACATTGGGGATGCAGCACAAATGAAAAAAAAATTTTCTTCCCTTATGAACTTTGTGTTCTAGAGGGAGGAGATAAAAGTGAAAACATGCCAAATAACAAATGACAAAAGACTGTAAGAAGTGTTGTGAAGGAAAACATTAGGAAAGCAATCTGTGTTATCAAAAAAGTTGTCTCGTGGCAACTGCCATTGAAATGTAAATAAATAGACATGGCCAGCCCAGTAAATTTCAGGGAAAGGGCATCCCAAAGGGAAAAACAAGTCAAATGCTCTGAATCTGACGGGAAGCTAAGGAAACCTGGGAAAACCGGTAAGGGAGTTTGGATGGTTTCTCGTTGCAGAGGGAAGCTCTTGGAGGGTTGGTTGTAAGCTCTGATAATTCTCATTGCTGTTTGGGGAATGAATAACGGACCTGCAAAATGGGTAGCAAAGAGGACAGTTAAGAAGTCCTATAATGATCTAGTTAAGAAAGAAAGGAGTTAGGACCAGGGTGAGAGCAATGGAGATGACAAGAAGTGGTAGGACCCCATGCATATTATATTTTGGAGGACATGCCAAAGTATTAAGAGTATGAAGAGAGTGTCTATGAAAAAACAATACAGTCTAACTCTTAGAATAGTTGACCTCAGAAAGATGCTGATACAACTGTTTAAGATGAGCAAAGAAGGTACAAGGGCAGAGCACAACTTTTAATGGTAGTAAGTTTTACTTTAAAAGTAAAGTTATTAAAAGTAATCTTTTAAACTTTTAAAGTAAAGTTTATTACCATTAAAAGTTACTTTTAATGGCAAATACGCAATTACTTTTGTATCAACCTAATAGAAATGCCGAGGAGGCCATTGGATACTAAGTCTGCAATCCAAACTGAAGATAGTTTAGTATAGTTTTAGATAGGACTAAACATAGAGAATTGTGAATAGAATTTTCAGATTTATCAAATAATAAAAAAGATGTTCAGTTAAATTTGAATTCAGATGATCAATGAGCATTTTTAGTAGAAGTATCTCATGTAATATTTGGGACATACTTATACTAAAAAAAGGTGCTGTTTATTTGAAATTTAAATCTAACTGGACATCTTATATTTAATCTGGCAATTCTACCTGTGAGTCGGTATATATTTGTTTACTATCTTTATACATTATTTTGTTATTTTTCTTGAAATATCTTCAAAATAAATATATAGGACTAATATATACAGAAACTTTATAAAATTAAAAACATACTATTTTAAAATCTTAAAACTTAAAAGGATTCAAAGAAATTAAAATTTTTTAAAAACATGGATTTTTGCCCATATAATTGTTAGTTATCAGAAAATATTACGGATTTACCATCAAGGAATTTATGAAACAGAAACTTGTATACACTATTAGTAAACCAAATTAGATGTTCCTAAGAGCAATTTGGCAATATGTATCAAAATTAGTTGAGAAATGTCACAGATTCCAGAAGAGTCTACCTCAAACCAAATTGTCTCTGACATAAAAGGACTTGACTTGCTACCATTATTCAGTGTTGGGGTGCAAATATCACTGGAAAGAGTGATACATCAATTGTTATCAGTCGCAAATACTTGCTCATATTAGAACCATTCTTCAGGACAATGAGTTGGCAACAACATCCCATAGATTAAACACATGATAGATAAACTATAATAGAGGAAGCAGCTCTGGGAATAATTTGGAAAGAAAATCCTGCTCAGAGTTGAGGGAATGCATTGTAACTAGGGAAATATAATGAGAGCCAGGACACCTAGTGGTGTGGGCTGGCAACTAGGGGGAAAAATAATGGGTAGAAAACTGCTAAAATTAGATGACACCCCAAGTTTGTCTTTTGATCATCCCACTTTGATAAAAAAAAAAAAAAACACTATAAAGAAAATACATTGCAAAAGAAGAGGGTGTGGCTAAAAATAAGGCATCTAGTGCAATGAGCAGAGATCACAAAGGTGATCCAGAAAAGGTTGTCCATCTCTGTTCCCTCTGGATTTTGCAAGCCTGGTCTCAGTACCAAGCATATAATGAAGAAAACACAGGTTGTACAGATGTTAAATAGCACTTACTAGCAGATGCAATCAAGGAAAGGACCCAGGGGAGAACTCATGCAGGACCTCATGCTCTCACATTTGTTCATATGATGAATGAATTTGGGGTACCAGTTTCTTCTTTTTCCCATTCACACTCCTCAATACTTCCAGAACTTCCTAATTGCTTCTGTTCCTTCAATCTTTCTAATGATAACAGCATTAACTCAGGCTCACTTTTATTTTGGGCCAAATTAGCATCATTGTACCATATGGAATTAATTAAAATGTAGCCAGGAAATGCTGCTGTGAAAGACAGAGGCGGGGTTTGATTCTAAAAACCTGTGGGAGTCATCAGTGAGCCATGAAGAAAAGCCAGCCAGCCAGCGTGTGCCAGAGCCCTGGCTGATATTTCAAATGCTATTTGTAAGGGAGGGGATGGGGTGCTTGGGGAAGGGGACAGTGAAGATAAAGGAAACACTGGTAGGAAAGTGAGATAACGGGTTTTACAGTTTTAAAAACAAGCTTGGGCTGTTCAAGTTGGGAGCATCATTTGGCATAATTGCATATGTCCAGCATTTAATATCTCTAGAGAGATTTAGCTTGAGTTGTGACTTCTCACATTTAATGAAGCGAAACTCTCTCAGGCCACTGGAAGACATATCTAAGGATGAAAATCAGTAATTTACAGCTGTAGTGACCTTATTATGGTGTACTTTGTGCTTGGCTGCTCTTCTCTCTTATGTGGGCCATTATCAAAGGCTTCCTGGAATATTGGCCATTAACTACATGCAGACCAAGGGGCTTTGTCTTCAAGGGCTAGGAGGAGTGAGAGGATGAGAGATATTGAATATTTTATCTTAACTCCTAGGAAAAATCAAAATAGAAACACGCTTTTTGAAACACTAATATGCATGTGAATGCTGGTGATGAGGAGAAGTCTCCAATAACAAACAAGTCGTTGGTGCAAAGGCTTCTAAAAGATGAGCTAATTACAGTGACAGCCCAAATAACAATGAATATTCTCCACTCGCTGATGAATAGCTCCTGATTTTGAGATGCCTAACCTGCATCTGTGCTATGGAGATGGAAATAACAACGAGATAGAAAACACCATCAGATTTGCCAGATGCCAGTGGCTCACGGTGGGAGGATGAGGAGTTCAGGTTGGATAGGCCTCATTGCCAGGAATTAACTCCATGGAAGAAATCTACTTCAACACATTTGCATGCCCGCCCACATTCACTCATAAGTAAATGGAGCCACTACCGTGTGCAGGCAAAACTCTAGGCCAGGGATCAGCAAACATTCCCTAGAAGGAGTCAGGTAATAAATACTTTAGGATTTCTGAGCCAAAGAGTTTCTATCACATCTTCTTCTTTAATATTTTTTTTTTATCTGTAAGATACAGCTTTTTTTTTTTATTGCATTTTAGGTTTTGGGGTATATGTGAAGAACATGCAAGATTGTTGCATAGGTACACACATGCTTGTTGTCAGTTTTTGCATGATGTCTCAAACTAAAAGTAATTTTAACATTTTTAAAGGGTTGTTAAAAAATATTAAAGAAGGTAATCACACTGCCATGTATGTACCTTCTTTAATATTTTTTAACAACCCTTTAAAAATGTTAAAATTACTTTTAGTTTGAGACATCATGCAAAAACTGACTGCAAGCTATGGGTTGCTGACCTTTGGTCTAGGCACTTGACCAAAACAAAACAACCCCAAATCATCTTGCCCTTAAGGAGCTTTTGGGGCGGGAATGAAACAGAAAGCTCACCATTAATACAGTAAGAAAGACATTCAAACATTATTAATGGGTTGGGTGCAGTGGCTAACGCCTGTAATCCCAGCACTTTGAGAGGCTGAGGCAGGTAGATCACGAGGTCAAGAGTACGAAACCAGCCTGTCCAACATGGTGAAACCCTGTCTCGACTAAAAATACCAAAATTAGCCAGGCGTGGTAGCACTTGCCTGTAATCCTAGCTACTCAAGAGGCTGAGGCAGGAGAATCGCATGAACCCGGTAGGCAGAGGTTGCAGTGAGCCGAGATTGTACCACTGCACTCCAGCCTGGGCGACAGAGTGAGACGTCGTCTCAGAAAAAAGAAAAAAAAAAAAGATTATTAATGCTGAAACAAAAAGAAAAAAAGTAGATCTGGGCATGATGAGAGAATAGCATTAAAGAAAAAGAAATGTTTAGAAGAAAAATATTTTCTTTGATTTGAGCCTTTATGATTTGAGATTATGATGAAGATAGCATCCTTTGGGTTTGAATTTTAGTGCTTTAGAAAAGCTATATGGTAATAGAAATCTCAGATATTTAAGATTCAACACACTTGAGTTTAAATAATAATTCTGCCACTTAAGACTTGTATTGTAATCAAGTATCCAAATCTCAAAATGCATTTGAAAACTTGTTTTCCTTTCTTGTGTTCAGCCTTGAAACATATTCTGAAGCTCTTTGTTTCTACCTTTTCCCACCAGACACTTCTGTGAACAGTGCTCACTTATCCAATTATGTACATGCTGAGAAATTTTAAAACAAACCAGGCTGAGAGATCCAGCTGCAGAATCCTCCCGCTTAGGGGGAGTTACAGTTAGCCCCCACTGACCACTGGGCCGAAGTCGAGATGATACCAACTGAACCTCGGGATGAGCAAGGACTCAACTGTGTACAAAGCCCCGACACATACACTGCAGAATGGAAGGACACGCATAAGGATCTCATTTTCAGATGAGGAAATGAAAGTCCGACGAGGTTGGATGTTCTTGTGGCCATCCAGTAACCGGCTTCAGTCTGGCTGCTCACCGCTCAGAGGTCAAAGCCTGAGAAAGCAAGGTGTGGTAAAAGGAAAGCAGCTTTATTCAAATGCTAGCTGTTGGAGAATGGGCATCTCATTTCTTTAAAAGATAACCACTGGAAAAAGACACACAGACCTGCATCCCCCGTCCCACTCCTGCATGTTTCACACATCTTTTCCTTTGTAAACCCTTCACTCAGCCCCAAAAGTGAGAATGGTCTTTTAAAGAAATGAGATGCCCATTCTCCAACAGCTAGCATTTGAATAAAGCTGCTTTCCTTTTACCACACCTTGCTTTCTCAGGGTTTGACCTCTGAGCGGTGAGCAGCCAGACTGAAGCTGGTTACTGGATGGCCACAAGAACATCCAACCTCGTCGGACTTTCATTTCCTCACCTGAAAATGAGATCCTTTTGCGTGTTCTTCCATTCTGCAAGTTTGCTGTGACGCTCAACTGACTTAATCTATGTGTCAGGGCTTTGTACACAGTAAAACAAAAGACAGATTTTTGTGACATTGTCATGAGAGCTGCAGCTACTAAGAAGGCAGTTTTGGGGGTGTTTGTTTGTTTTGCTCATGGATCCTATAAAAATGGATGGGCAGCTTGAAACAAATGATACCAATACGATTTTATGTTTCTAGGATAAAGACAAAGGTAGAAGGAAAGCGTGGCCTGTGTGAATGGAAAAGTCATCCTCCCATATAAAGTGATTTGACAGACAAAAGTCCCATTTGACATAAAATAGTTATTTACAAGGACTATTAAAGTGTCTACAATTTGAATGTTAGTTTTACTCTCTTGACTAAGTTAAATCTCGTGTCATTATGAAGGCTTCCATAAATATAAAGAATTTGGATAGCGATGGTTAAAGTTTGTCATAATTTGTTGTAGAATGCAACTGATTCCTTAATTAAAGCAGGGATAGCCTCCTAGATGAACATTTACCCAAAGCATAAAACACTGGATTAGAAGACAGATGTCCAGGGACATCTGATAGAGTATTTGCACATTTGGGCGTAAGAATTACCAGCAGATCGCTAGGTGTAGCGCCTTATACTCATTATCCCAATACTTTAGAAGGCCAATGTGAGAGAAGTGCTTGAGGCCAGGAGTTGGAGACTAGCTGGGGCAACATAGTGAGGGCTCCATCTCTTTATCTCTAAAAAAAATTGAAAAATTAGCCAGGAGTTGTGATGCACACCTGTAGTCCCAGCGACTCAGGAGGCTGAGATGGGAAGAGCTCTTGAGTCTAGGAGTTCTAGGCTGCAGTGAGCTATGATCCCACCGCTGCATTCCAGCCTGGGGGACAAGTGAGACTGTCTCTAAAGGAAAAAAGAAAAATTACCAAAGCACAAAGTAGAAATCTAAGCAGGCTGGAAAGGCAGAAGTTCTAGGCTAGCAATTGAGGCTGGAAGATGAACACCAAAAGGGAGGCATGTAGACCCCAAATATGGCTTTAGCCTTTTTGCTTTTTTAATATAAGGACAATCTTTGGAATGTACCAGAAAGCAATGGACAAGTTGAAGAAAAATCTGCTTTTGGCTTCATGGAATTTCTTTAACTCCTTAATCATTCAAGTACCCTTGAAGCTAAAATATAAACAGACACTATGTCCTGTTCCTTCCACTTAACAGGTACAACAGTTTCCCCAGGCAGGATTTGGTTGTATTGTCCTGAAGCACTAACAAAGCTATATTCTAAAAGACAAAATGTTCTGAAGACATTTGAACTGTTCAGGAGCCTCTATAATGGATTTGTCAGTGTATCTGAAAAGGCACCAATGATACCACGAAATCTATAAATGGTTAGTACATCTTATAAAATGCTAGGACCAGAAGTGGCCTCCATGACATAGAACGTGTTAAAAAAAACTGGTTCCTGAAAGAGCATTAAAAAATGCATACCTGTGGGTGGACCCCATGCTTATAATATGCCTTTTATCAAAGTGGACACAGTCATGCCTGTAATCACAGTGCTTTGGGAGGATAGGAGGCAAGGATCTCTTGAGACCAGGAGTTTGAGACCTCCCTGGGCAACATAGCAAGACCTTGTGTCTAAAATATAAATAAAAATTTAAAAATTAGCTAGGCATGGTGACAG
>PVKP010032062.1:0-26337 GCA_004027715.1 Plecturocebus donacophilus | reverse complement strand
AGCAATTCTCCTGCCTCAGCCTCCCGAGTAGCTGGGACTACAGGCACGCACCACCACGTCCGGCTAATTTTTTGTACTTTAGTAGAGACGGGGTTTCACCATGTTGGCCAGGATGGTCTCGATCTCTTGACCTCGTGATCCACCCGCCTCGGCCTCCCAAAGTGCTGGGATTACAGGCGTGAGCCACCGCGCCCGGCCCAACAGTCGTATTTTTAACGCTCTTTGACAAGTCCTTATTTTTCTATTAACTTGGCCCACAGCGTCCTTTTCAGAAGTCCTCTCGTCTGTCCCCTGCCAGGAGGTTCTCTCAGGACCTCCCGGGCGTGCTCTGCCCCCGGGAGTTCTGATGGGAAGGCTCTGTTGACTACAGCTGAAACGCCGTCACAGAAACGCCTAGACTTCGGAGCAGATGAACTCCGCTCTCATCCCCGTGATCTGGTGTCTGGGCCGAGTGGAGAAAGGCGCTCCCCAGGCTTGGCTTCTCCATCTTCCCCGAAGCCGGGGACCCAAAAGGGAGCAGACGCGTGAGCAGCAAGCCGGCACCGGGCCCTTTTCTTTTTCTTTCTTTTTTGTTTGTTTGTTTTTGTATTTGAGGCGGAGTCTCACTCTGTTGCCAGGCTGGACTGCAGGGGTGCGATCTCGGCTCACTGCAACCTCCGCCTCCCGGGTTCAAGCGATTCTCCTGCCTCAGTCTCCCGAGCAGCCGGGACTACAGGCACCCACCACGCCCGGCTAATTTTTGTATTTTTAGTGGAGACGAGGTTTCACCATGTTGGCCAGGTTTGTCTCGAACCCCTGATCTCAGGTGATCCTTCAGCCTCTGCCTCCCAAAGTGAGGGGATTAAGCGTGCGCCACTGCGCCCCTCCAGCACCGGGCCCTTTTCTTACTTCGGCCATCCTGTCTTTGAGGCTGCTGTCTGGGCAATGCTCCTACCCGAGGGCACCCCTGGAGGAAATTCTCGGGGCGGCCCGGGCAGGGCGGGCCGGGTGAGGGCGCGCACGGCGCCTGGAGGCGGAGTCGGGGGGGCGCGCGGTCACCTGACTTGGTGACTCACCCGCTGCCGGCTTCCTCCGACCCGGGCCCGGGCGGGAAGTCGGGTCCCGAGGCTCGGGCTCGGCAGACCGGGCGGAGAGCCAGCGAGCGGCCATGGGGCTGCTCCGGATGCCCATGCTGCTGGCGCTGCTGTTGGCGACGCTGCTGGCGGCAGTGCTGGCGCTGCTCACTCAGGTGGCGCTCATGGCGCAGGCGGCTCTGGCCCCGGGCGTCTTGGCCCAGCCCGGGCCGGCGCTGTGGCCCCTGCCGCTCTCGGTGAAGATGACCCCGAAGCTGCTGCGCCTCGCCCCGGAGAACTTCTACATCAGCCACAGCCCCGATTCCACGGCTGGCCCCTCCTGCACCCTCCTGGAGGAAGCGTTTCGGCGGTGAGCGCCCCCGGCCCTGCCGGGAGTTGTCCTGGGGAAGGGGAGAGGCGGACCACCCCGTGGCGCTGTGCAGACCACCACCCCATCGCACAGACGAGAAAACCGCCCCGGAGAGGGCAGGCGATCTGCCCAGCGCCACACGGACTGAACCCACGCTCTTGCCCCCACCCCCCTCCTCCTTCTCAAGGGACACCTTGGGTGCTCAGGAACCCTGGTTGGAGAGCAGGATACTAAGTCGAAGAGAGGTTGCTCTGAGGCCTTGTTAGGCAGATGACATGGATGGAGGGGACACCGTTTCTCATCTCCGGAGCTGGGGAGAAGAGTGACAGCTTATTGGAAGGGCGTCCTAAGGGGTGATAAGTTACCCGAAGGGCTTCGACAGGCTCTCTTGAGGGACCAGGAATTCCCCAAAGCTGGCTGTCATTTATAGGCCAGCTTCACCTCCTAGCCACTCTTCAGATCTCCTGGTAACTCAGATGGCAGAAGTCATCAGTTGTGAGCACTGGCTAAAACTCCCCTCCCTCCTGAAATCTCTGTTCCATATAAAATGTGAGATGTTTGCATCTGCGTTTATGCGGCCGGTGTTAGGTAGTCACATGGGACTTGTTTCTCAACACCAATCATGTCTGCTCTCCCTGCTTCCTCTTTTACAGACCCCTCGTTGGTGCCTCTGTTTCTCTCGCCCTTTAGCTGCAGATAGGGTGAATTTTGTCATGGGAGTCAGCCAGTCACACCGTAGACAAGGCAGGTTCCCTTGAGGAGATATTTGAAGAAGCCACACACTGTCCCCTCAGTGGGAGGCCTGTGTAGGTGGGACTGTCCTGAAGGTGTGTTGTGCCCAGCAGAATTGTAATTTGGTGCTAGCTCTACTGCCCCCTGGCATCCCCCGAGCGTCGCTGTACCCAGTGGATACTATAAAACTTAATTGTGTTTGCAGGACACTGAGCAGGTAGAGAGGAAATGCAGAGCTAACTGAATAACGTGTTCTGACCCCAGGTAGGACTGGTGCCTAGGCTCAGGCTAAAGAGGCCCAAGATGCTGAGGGCAGAGATGGTTCATTCTCTGCAGTCAGAAAGCTCATGCTTTCCTTCTGTTTTGTACAACTAAATGTGTATTATCAGTCTTGTTTCAGACACACTCGAATGGGCCTTTTCCAATCTGCTAAGGCCAGAAAGGGGTGAAGATGTAGAACCAAAGTGTAGTTGCATTGGGATAGTCAGGAAGATTGCCTGGAAAGTACTTGAAGGTTGTCTCAGAAGATCATGACTAGGGTTGGAAATCTTTTAAAAACAAACACCCTTATTATGTTCGCCTTGGAGCTCAGCTTGTAGAATTGGGTTTTCCTTCTGTGTCATACTGCTGAGTCAAACAAGGACTTGGTAATATGCTGAACTCAGTATGACAAGAAAGCACGGGTCATGTAAGTTAACAATAGGTATATAACCGGGACTTGAATCAGCTGTGAGATAGTTCGAAGGCAAGGCTTGGCATTTCAAGGCAGGTGCAGGTAATTACCTGAGGAGTTTGCCTAATTCGTGGCCTCTGTGTGAAGCAGCCATTGATTATGCCTGGCATTGTTAGGAAGCAGGTCATAAAATGTATTAGCCCTTATGGCTAAGACTTGAAGGCATGTGAGCATTCTAGGAACTCAGGAGGGCAGCAGCTATTTCAGAGTAAAAGCACAGAGGGGTTGGAAGGATTTGGAAATATGGGGTGTTGAGAAAGCGCTGCGTGGTCAGGAACACACACAGCCTAGGCCCCAGATTGTTCAGAATCATGTAGCCCCTGTCTCTGAAGAGCCCAAGTTGTATCACAAACCCTGCTTTGAAACAGAATGCTTTTTGCAGGCAGAGGATTTGGCTGTTAGATACATAGCTGCTGCTTCAACTTCTAGAAGAGCGTCCATCGCATGCTAGTCACTTGTTTTTAAAAATAAATGAATAGCTTTACTCCTTCATTTCCTGAAAGGTGAAATTAACCCACATACCTTTGACATACTGCCTCACAGCCCTTTGAGTTTTCTGTTTTTTAACTATGGCAAAATAGACATAAAATTTACCATCTTAACCTTTCGTTAAATATTTCAGTGGTCTTAATTTCCTTTTTAATCTGTCAAGGTTTTCCTATGAGAAGGGCCCTCAATATCTTCATCCATTCCATTCTCTCATTGGTTAACTTCCATATCCTTCCAAACACATCAGAATTTTCCCACCTCCTCTTCTGTGAAAAGGCATAAGACGTTCTCACACAAAAGTAGCATATACAACCTTCCAGCTTACCAAAATCTATAAAATATTATTTAAACAATTGCTCTGAAGCCTATCTGGTCATTTTTATTCATCAGTGCCTTTAAATTTTTATTTAATATTCTCTGATTTTTGGATACCAACAAAAGGTACATTTTAAAGTCTCTGGTGAGAATTCTGGACCTTCTTTTGGGGGTTTATATGTAAACTAGGATACTTTTGTAGGAAGGTAACAGGAAGCTGACTCAATCTGGCTTAAACAATAAGAAACTTTATCTCACACCTTAGGATGTCCAAAAGTAGGGATGAATATAGGGCAAGTTTACTAAGTGGCTGAATAGTATTACCAGGGATCCATTTCTTTCTGTCTTTGCTCTGTCCTCTTTAGTGTAGCGGCAACTGGTCCAGCTGTCATGTACAGAGAAACAAAATTTTCTTGTGATTTGCTCAGAACTCTCCCTAACCCCCACAGCCTATCACTAGTCAGAATTGGTTTTTCATTCCCAAGAGTGATGGATTACCATGATGGTTTCATTATTGGTTTTTACCATGGGCTTCATATATCACTTAGGAGTATGGGGAAGCTTTTAAAATTCCCATGCCTGAATCCCATTCAAATAGATTCTGACTCTGAAGGCCTGGACATTGGGATTTTCAAACAACTTCCCAAGTGATTCCAATGTACAGATTGGGGATAGAATCTCTAATTGGACTTAAAATGGGTGGCATGGATTTGAGGAGTTAACTACAATGTTCACTACACATCTGTTTTTAAAATTTGGCTAAAATGCTTTTAAAATGTGTTTACATTTATTTCTCAAACAGATATCATGACTATATTTTTGGTTTCTACAAGTGGCATCATGAACCTGCTGAATTCCAGGCTAGAACCCAGCTTCAACAACTTCTTGTCTCAATCACCCTTCAGTCAGAGTGTGATGCTTTCCCCAACATATCTTCAGATGAGTCTTGTAAGTACCTATGCAATATTAGTGTATTATATCCAGGGTGCTCGCTGACGAGGACTTCAGTGCTAAAAGCTGGCTCATGCTAGGAACCATTGTGAGTTCTCGACCAGTGAGTTTATGATTCCTATTTTTAAAATAACCTTTATTCCAGCACTTTGGGAGGCCCAGGCAGGCAAATCACAAGGTCAGGAGTTCGAGACCAGCCTGGCCAACATAGTGAAACCCTGTCTCTATTAGAAATACAAAAATTAGCCGGGCATGGTGGTGCACGCCCAGCTACTCAGGAGACTCAGGCAGGAGAATCACTTGAACCTGGGAGGCAGAGGTTGTGGTGAGCCAAGATTGTGCCACTGCACTCCAGCCTGGGCAACAGAGCGAGACTCCATCTCAAAATAATAATAATAACCTTTAAAGTCTGATTATAAAAGTAGTACATAGTCTTTGTGGAAAATTTGTAAGTACAGTAAATGCAGAAGAAGAAATAAATCATTTAATAATCCCAGTAGACAGAATTAATCACTGTCATTTTAGGTGTATTTTTTTTGCAGAGTAAAACATTTAAGCATTTTACATAGACATAAATACAAACATAATAAGCACTGACATGAAAATAGCAGTAATTCTGTACATGTGCATCATGTATTTTTGTTATATTTTTATATCATGCTTTTTTTGCAAAATATAAACATGAATGTCACTAGTTTTCTGCGATATCATTTTTAATGGCTGAATAATGTTCTGTCACTTATGGATAAGCTGACTTGGCTTATCTCTTTTGAATATCTAGGTAATTACTTAACTTTTATCTTTGAAAACATCTGTTTGTGTCCATGATCTTTATTTATAATCTAATTTTACACAAAGATAATGCAGAGCTAGGGGGAGAGGGTGGGTACAGCAGTTTCATTTGATTGACAGTATAATCAACATTTAGCTGTATGATTTTGTCCTCATTGTCGCCTAAATGTTATTCTCTAGGGCTTTTCCCAAATTGTTTTAGAAAAAACAAACACGTAGACATACCTTTTCTATAGGTTATACTGCCTAGGAATAATGTGGAATTGCACCAAGGAATCAAAGAAGGCAGCATAAGGACACATGCAATATAAGATTAGTGCAAGAGAGAGCAGACAGGGGAACTGAGTGTAAAGATAGAGGCTGGGCGCAGTGGCTCATGCCTGTAATCCCAGCACTTTGGGAGGCCAAGGTGAGTGGATCACTTGAGACCAGGAGTTCCAGACCAGCCTGGCCAATATGATGGCAGAGGTTGTGGAGAGCCACACACTGCTACAATCCAGCCTGGGATACAGAGTGAGACTATCTCAAAAAAAAAAAAAAAAAAAAAAAGGAAAGAAAAAGCATGCCACAAATTTAAGAAAAGAGCAACTCCTTCATCCCTAGACTGCCTCACAGTTAAGTATGTCTTCATCCTGCTGGTTTAGCTGATATTTTTCAATAATATATTTCTTTGAAAAAGAGCTTTCTTTCTCTTCAATTCTGTAGCTGTTCTTAGATGAGAAATAGGAAAATTCACCAACATCACATTATTTCAACTGATACTCTGCACTAAGACACCACGTGAAATAGGTTTTGCAACCTGAATTGAGATGGAAATGGTCATTACGTTGCCAAGGAATCTTTGCTGTCCGTTGGCAATATAGATAACAGACTGTAAATTCCACAAAATGAAATGTATCGAGACTGGAGAATCATAGCTTATCTTTGAGTCAGTTCTACAAACCCTCTTTATTCTGAAAGGGAAGTTTCTTGAGACAAGGTGATTGTGAAATTTTCCTCTGAAGTATAAACTAGGTTTTAGTCTTTAAACCAGTTGGTGATGATGATGATAAAAGTAACACATGAATGGAAATAACAAGATATCAAATGTCCGGAGTAGGAGGACATGTTGGAGGAAGTGACATGTTAAAGCACTACTATTTATTAAAAATAAAAATATGCATGCCCTGAGAGGTGGGCTAGTTTTTACTGCAGATAAATTGACACGTAAATCAGCAGTTTGCCTGTAATGTGAAGAATTGTCAGCAAAACCCAATGTCCATCAGTAGAGGAATGGCTAAATACATCTTGTCAATCCATACTAAACAGTATGATCACAACAGTTAAGAATAAAGAAGCAGTGTTACAGAGAACACACATGGAGAACTGCCAAGATAAACTGCTGAGTTTAAGCTGTATAATAATCTGTAGAGGTGAACCCCATTTATATATCAACACATATGCAGGAACACACGCATAAAGCAGTATTTCCTCCTTCCACGTACATCTATGTCAAGCCTAAGAAAAGGCCCAATAAGTGCTTCCTTCCTCTGAGGAAGGTAGAGGGAGGTGGGTGGGTATCTCAAAGGACATTTTAGCCTTATCTATATTGTTTTTAAAGGACAATATATGGATACGTTATTTGTATATACACCCTCCAAAACAAATGTATTTATGGTGCAGAAAGATACAAGGGGCTTACTGAAAAGTAAATGATGTCATTCCTTTCCCACTTCAGGGAAGTGATCATTGTTAACACTAATAATTTGACTTTGAAGTAAAAATGGACATTCTGTAGCTATTTGTCCATATATTTGGAAAACCAAATCTCTGTCTAATTGTTACATATATTTTCCACTGAGTTGAATTACAGTCCTTTTTAATATCAGCCAGTTATCAGCTATTAGAAAATAATTGGTATCAAGTATATGCAATATATTAAGGTTTTTAGGTGACTCTGTGTTATTTCTGGGAGATCTCAAAACTAGAATGGCAAAAAATCTTTTTGAATGATGACCAATGGAGCAGTGAGCTCTAGGTAGCTGATTCAGAATCTGATATAGGCTGGGTGCAGTGGCTGACACCTGTAATCCCAACACTTTGGGAGGCTGAGGCTGGTAGATGGCTTGAGCCCAGGAGCTCAAGACCAGCCTGGGCAACATGACAAAACTCCATCTCCACAAAAAAGAAAGAAAAATTAGCCAGGCATGGTGGCACATCTATAGTCCCACCAGGAGGCAGGTCGAGAGTGCAGTGAACTGTGATCATGCCACTCCACTCCAGCTTGGGCAACAGATTGAGACTTTGTCTCAACAACAACAAAAGAATTTGCTGTAGATGGAGAGGAAACATAATTAGACTATGCTCATAAATAGCAATATAGTTCTTAGCCTGGCATTGGCTAACTCATCACTGTGGTCATCTAATGGAAAAAGCTGTCTTGTCATAAGACTGTCACCTGAGATGCTCACACTATTGATAGAGCACTTTTGCCTACCTGTAGCTAACTATCCTGTGAGCATCTGGATGGAGGTGGTGGTAGAAGGTGATAAACCAGCCCAGTATTAAATCATTAACCTCCAGCCCTTCAGTGTCTTTGCCGTGGCAAAGTCCACAGCTGTTACACCCTTTAAAGCTGTTGCACCCTTTACAGCTTTAAATATCTGTACTCTCTGTGGGTTTACTATGTCTGTGGTTGGCTCCACTCCAGACCTCTCTAAAAGACTAAATGACTAAATGGGCCAACTTAGGCAGAGTATGTCCAAAGACTGGAAGATTAGCCTCTCACCAGAAGCGGCTAACTGGAGCCCCACTCTGGATGGTGTGAACTTCTAATTGAGTGGGACAAAGCTGAATTATTTTTATTGAGGGAGACAAAGCTGAACTAAGCTAAGGGGATTTGGAGAGTAAGTCTTAAGGCAGATTTGGATGATACTAGGGAACGTGGGTACAGGGCAAATAGAAAAATCTGAAGGCAAAAGAGTGGAGCTAACTCTCTCGCCTTAAGGGGAATCAATTTGAGTGATACCTGGGGTGTCACCAAGGACTAGAAGAAACTAAGGAATATCCATTTTTCAACTAAACTCTTAGCTTAATTAGGACCCTACTCTGTTGAGGAGAAGTTGGAGAGATTAACTCTCTTGGAGGGAAAATGAGGAACCATGGAGATGACACCCAAATTCCTGACTTGAGTGACTCAGGTGACTGGATGGTGGTGCTGTGACTCACTGAAATGAGGAACACAGGAGACCGGCAGGTTGAAGTGTGTGGAGGAGGAGGGAGGGAGGGACGAGTTCTGTTGGGGCATGTAGAGTTGAAAGAATCTATAGGACATCCAAATGGAGATGTACAGGCGACAGGTAGGTCACATGCTTGGGAGAAAATAATGGTCCAGAAATATCAATGACGTGTTTAGGAAACTTATTGTGTGTCATGGAGGGATTAACAAAAGTTTGTGTGTGATTTTAAATCCCCAATACAGATACTTTACTTGTGAAAGAACCAGTGGCTGTCCTGAAGGCCAACAGAGTTTGGGGAGCATTGCGAGGTAAGTGAACATGCAGTTTCATTGTTACTTTCCAGTAAAGGGAAATTTTCAGTTGGTGCTTTGTGAAATCAAGCACAGCAAAACTTTGCTGCCTTGGATCCTTTACAGAATGCTTTGTTATGTAGTTCCAAAATCATTTCCATTGCACACATACTACTTAAAGCATGGAGAGGTCGGGCACGGTGGCTCACGCCTGTAATCCCAGCACTTAGGCTGAGACGGTGATGGTTGCCTGAGCTCAGGAGTCTGAGACCAGCCTGGGCAACATGGCACAACCTCATCTCTATGAAAAATACGAAAATTAGCTGGGCACAGTGGCGTGGACTTGTAGTCCCAGCTACTCTGGAGGCTGAGGTGGGACGATTGCTTGAGCCCAGGGCATTGAGGCTGTGGTGAGCCTAGATCACATCACTGCACTCTAGCCTGGGCAACAGAGCAAGACCCCTGTCTCAAAAAAATACAAATAAATAAGCATGTGAGAAAACTCATTTGGCCTTTCAGAAGTGTTTGAAGGTTATTACATTCCTTCAGTGCTGTAATTCATGGATGCTCTTGAGCCTGTAATGTTTATAGCACTACACATGCCCCAGCCTGTTCTGATTACGGAATTTTGTTTCAGCTATCGCTTCTGTTGCCTTCAGAAGCAAGCATCTCTCCTCCTTCATTTTAAATTCCTGTGGATTTAGAAACATAACTAAGTTTGTATAAGGAACACTGTAAAAACGCAAACAAGCTCTAGAGTTGGTTAGAGGCAATAGGCAAGGAGTAACTTTAAAAGCTTTTCCTGAGAATTTCAGGGTCTGAACTTCAAAGTTTGACATCAGGACATTTGCTATTGAAAAGTTTCTTTCACCTTTCTCTCTAGGCAGATAAGATACTGTACTGACTTCCAAATATCAGAGTTTTTAGAAAGGGAATTAAAAAAAAATGACCTAACCAAATTTATAGTAATTAAAATAAATTTTAATTAAATTAATTAAAATAAATTTTAATTACTATAAATTATAGTAATTTACTATAATATATAAATATATTTAAATTATATAAATTATAGTAATTTACTATACAGTAATTTAATTCACGCCTGTAATCCCAGCACTTTGGAGGTCGAGGCAGGCAGATCACTTGAGGTCAGGAGTTCGAGACCAGACTGACCAACATGGTGAAACTCCATCTCTACTAAACATACTAAAAAAAATTAGCTGGGCATGGTGGCACATGCTTGTAATCCCAGCTAATTGGGAGGGCGAGGCAGGAGAATAGCTTGAACCCAGAAGATGGAGGTTGTAGTGAGCTGAGATTGCACCACACATTCCAGCCTTGGGTACAGAGCGAGACTCTATCTCAAAAAACAAAATAAACGTTTGAGATTTGACTCTGATTGAGTGTTACCTAAAGTAATCATTGTTATGCTTATATATTTTTATACCCATAAGAATATTTTAATTTTATTCAACATAGAATATGAAAATATCTAGATATTTACAACAAATGTAATTTTATTTATGTATAATGTTAGTGATTTTAAGTTTTTATTCATCCAATCTGCCTGCCTTGTCTGTGGTAAGGAGAAGAGATGCTTATTGATGTTTGTTTTGAGCCATACCAAAATAAAGAACTCTAGCAAGGCTGGGCATGGTGGCTCATGCCTGTAATCCCAACACTTTGGGAAGCTGAGGTGAGTGGATCCTGTAAAGTCAGGAGTTGGAGACCAGTCTGGTCAACACAGTGAAATCCCATCTGTATTAAAAATGCAAAAATCAGCCAGGTGTGGTGGCACACGCTTGTAGTCCCAGGGTGTGGGAGGCTGAGGCAGGAGAAGTGCTTGAACCCGAGAGGCAGAGGTTGCAGTGAGCCGAGTCATGCCACTGCACTCCATCCTGTGTGATAAAGTGAGACTCTGTCTCAAAAAAAAAAAAAACAAAAAGCAAAATGAAACTCTATCAAGTATGTAGTCACTAGATTTCTACTCCAAGAAGTCCTTATTTTCTGTTTACCATCAGACTTTCAGAGTAATGTGCTCTATTTTATTTATTTTTTATTTTATTTTATTTTTTTGTTTTTATTTTTTAATTTTTTTGAGACAGAGTTTCGTTCTTGTTACCCAGGCTGAAGTGCAATGGTGCGATCTCGGCTCACTGCAACCTCCCAGGTTCAAGCAATTCTCCTGCCTCAGCCTCCCAAGTGGCTGGGACTACAGGCTGCGCCACCATGCCCAGCTAATTTTTTGTGTTTTTAGTAGAGACGGGGTTTCACCATGTTGACCAGGATGGTCTCGATCTCTTGACCTCGTGATCCACCCGCCTCGGCCTCCCAGAGTGCTGGGATTATAGGCGTGAGCCACTGCGCCCCAGAGTAATGCACTCTAAACTGATCATTATTGAGTGCAATGTCACTTAACAGAAACTTTCGAAGTTATTCTTCCCAGCATGAACCTGAGCTTGATGCGGCTGGGGAGAGGAAGGCATAGCAAAAATGACTAAACTGTTCTTAGGTTAAAAATTCTCTGGCTCTATAACTGTCAGCTAGAATGAGAAATCTGAATAAAGTCAAGGCCAGTTAGAGCCTGTCAACTAGTATATTAAGGGAATAATCCACTTCAGTAAAAAACGTTCAGAAGGTAGTCTTTGCAGCTATAAGTAAAACTGTGTATTATAAATTGACCTTTATAGTTTCATGGTGGTTTTCCAGCCATTTTTCCCTGTTACATTGAGGTAACTTCTAAAAGTGACTATAATATTTGATTATAAAAATTCTTTCTCATAATGCTATAAATTTATTCAGAAACTGGTATTTTATTAAATTACTGTTCTTCTTTTGTGTTAACTGAAACATACCCCAGGGTATGGGTACAATGAAGTAAAGCACTTTTATTAGATGAGTAGAGAAGGACAATGGATTTTTTAAAAATTTGGCTTTGATTTAGAAATTATGCTAGAGGGTATGGTATAACAATATATTTTAGAGGATCTAGGTATAACACTATATTTAATTATATTTGCCTTACTTGAGTCTGTTTGAATAATGTAACTTTTATCATCTCAATTTGTTGATTTATAAATTAATGCAATAAATTTTACTTTCCTCAGGTTTAGAGACCTTTAGCCAGTTAGTTTATCAAGATTCTTATGGGAGTGTAAGTATGATTATTGTATGTTACTAACAATTCTTAGACAAATTACTACTGATAAAAATGTAACCTGTTTAGCTATTGCTTCCTGAAGGCTTATTTTCCCCAAATATTTATCTTAGCTGGTAAATGTAAATTTAATACCTTTTTATTGTTTTAAATTAATATTTTATCAAATGCTTATATAAATAGATGTAGTCTTCATTGAGTTCAAGACAACAAATTCTAAAGCTAAATAATTTATTTTGCCTCATAGTTCACCATCAATGAATCTACCATTATTGATTCTCCAAGGTTTTCTCATAGAGGAATTTTAATTGATACATCCAGACACTATCTGCCAGTTAAGATTATTCTTAAAACTCTGGTAGGTAATTACTTCATTCTAATCCATTGTGTATTCTGAAGATGTTCCCTTTATGTTGTTACTTGGTATTGGTTACTGTTGTGTAGGTTGGAATAGGGGAATCTGTATAAGCACTGGCATTCTTTCCTCAATCCCTAGGGAAGTGTACTTCCTCAGCTGTGACGTGGAGGTTCCCCTTGAGAGTCACCCTCCTGTTTTCAGTGCGAGAGCCACATATAACATGTATTTAGCCAAGACTATTAAGAGAAAAACAGTTTAAACACTGCCCACTGGCCCTTTATATACTCCTCTCTTTTGTCAAATCATGTGTCTAGACTTTTGGTTAGGAATACATGGTCGCCCGGGCATGGTGGCTCATACCTGAAATCCCTGCACTTTGGGAGGCCAGGCAGGTGGATCTCCTGAGGTCAGGAGTTTGAGACCAGCCTCACTAACATGGTGAAAGCTCATCTCTACTAAAAATACAAAAATTAGCCAGGCGTGGTAGTGTGCACCTATAATCCCAGCTACTGGGGAGGCTGAGGCAGGAGAACTGCTTGAACCCAGGAGGTGGAGGTTGCAGTGAGAAAAGATCAAGCCACTGCACTCCAGCCTAAGCAACAAACCGAGACTCCATCGCCCCTCCACAAAAAAAAAGGAATACGTGACCACCATACTTTTAGTGTCCTTTACATTTTGTGACCTCCTCTTAGTTTTTTTATAAGTGACATTAGAAAGGAGTCTGGGAGCATTTTTATGCCTAGGGAAATATTCCAGAGGAATATGGAACCTCAGGGGTGGTATGGGTTAGGAAGAAGGTTGACAATAACTGTTTTCTCCTATGGACTTTTGTTTATTGGTTAATCCCCACCACCATCACCTGCCAATTTGTAGGGGTGGGGAGGTTTCCTCTCATATGTTTTTGTACCTTCACTTGATAATTTATGATTACATTATGCTATTTAAAAATTATTTTTACATTTACATTAATACTCTACATTTTTTCTCTGAAAGACACTTTTATCACTTTTAAGAAATAAATGCTTAGTGTAAAAAGTTTAAACAATATAAATATGTATCAAATAGGCAGTCATCCCATAATTTCATTTGCCAAAGATTGGTATACATTTTTATGTCCTACTTACCTCATTTTAGACTTAAAAATGAATATATTAGGCGGGGCATGGTGGCTCACACCTATAATTTCAGCACTTAGGGAAACAGAGGCAGGTGGATCATTTGAGGTCAGGAGTTAGAGACCAGCCTGACCACCATGGTGAAACCTGTCTCTACTGAAAATACAAAAAATGACTGGGTGTGTTGGTGTACGCCTTTAATCCCAGCTACCTGGGAGGCTGAGGCATGAGAATTGCTTGAACCTTGGAGAGGCAAGTTGCAGTGAGCCAAGATCACACCACCTCACTCCAGCCTGGACGACAGAACGAGACTCCATCTCAAAACAAACAAAATAAATATATTAACACATATAATGTGACTTTTTAAAAAACTTAAATGAGACCATACTTTTGCCATGCCCCTCCCACCACCCCCTACCTTTTTTTTTTTTGAGACAGAGTCTTGCTCTGTTACCACACTGGAGTGCAGTGGCACAATCTTGGCTCACTGAAACCTTGGCTTCCCAAGGTCAAGTGATTCTCTTGCCTCTGCCTCCCGAATAGCTGGGATTATAGGCACACCTGCCACCACACTCGGCTAATTTTTGTACTTTTAGTAGAGATGGGGTTTCATCATGTTGGTCAGGCTGATCATGAACTCCTGACCTCAAGTAATCTGCCCACCTTGGCCTTTCAAAGTGATGTGATTACAGGTGTGAGCCACTGTACCTGGCCTTTGCGACCCTTTCAGCAGTTCAGTATTTCATTTTATTTAACTAGTCTCATGCTGATGGACATCCAAGTTAATTTAGTATGACAAATACTACTACAGTGTTCTTTTATACATATATTTGTACACTTGTCAAGATTCTTGAGGATAAATTCTTAGATGTGAATTTCTGGGCTTAAGATGTATATGTTTTATTTTTTGGTACATTTCAACTTTTGGTATATACTGTCAGGCTGCCTTCTAGACAGGTCGGTCATAGCCACATATGCTTGGACAACAGTGTGGTACATCTTTGCTATGTCTGTTGCTGATCTGATGATAAAATATATCTCCTGGTTTTAATTTGCACTTCCTTGCTTTTTAGTAAATATAAGCCCTTTCTTTTTAACATATTAGGTATTTGTGTATTTTATATTATAAACTGTAAGGTTTGTTGTTGGTGTTGTTGTTTTGAGACAGTCTCACTCTTGTCACCCAGGCTGGAGTGCAGTGGCGTGATCTTGGCTCACTGCAGTCTCCGCCTCCTGTGTCCGAGTGATTCTCGTGTCTCGGCCTCCTAAGTAGCTGGGATTACAGGCACGCACCACCACGCCCAGATAATTTTTTGTATCTTTAGTAGAGACAGGGTTTCGCCATGTTGCCCAGGGTGGTCTGAAACTCCTGAGCTCAGGCAATCTGCTGGCCTCAGCTTCCCAAAGTGCGAGGATTACAGACTTGAGCCACCACGCCCAGCCGTAAGTTTATTTTCTATGTTCATTTTGTCGTCTAGAATGTAAATACCTTATTTATTAATGTTTTAATGTTACATTTGTCTGCAGATTGTGCCACTGATACTTTAATATTTGCTTATATTTATCTTATTTTAAAATTTAATTTAAATTTTTTAATTAAAAAAAAAAATTTTTGTAGAGATAGGATTTCACCATATTGCCCAGCTGGTCTCAAATTCCTGGTGTCAAATGATCCTTCTGCTTTGGTCTCCCAAAGTGTTGGGATTATAGGCATGAGCCACCACACCCCACCTTACATTTATATTATATACTTATCCATCATATATTGTGAAATTTTTCTAAATTTCTAATTTTGTTTTAAAAACTATATTTATAGTGCCTGTAGACATTTAAAATTTATTTTTAAAAATTACTTATTTTTTGAGACAGTGTTTCATTCTTGTTGCCCAGGTTTGAAAGTGCAATGGCACAGTCTTAGCTCACTGCAACTTCTACCTCCCGGATTCAAGCAATTCTCCTGCGTCAGCCTCCTAAGTAGCTGAGGATTACAGGCACCCACCGCCTCGCCTGGCTAATTTTTGTATTTTCAGTAGAGACAGGGTTTTACCATGTTGGCCAGGCTGGTCTTGAACTCCTGACCTTAGGTGATCCCCCTGCCTCAGCCTCCCAAAGAGCTAGGATTACAGGCATGAGCCCCCAAACCCAGCAATTTTTTTCTTTTTTTATTTTTAGCAAAAAACCCTGCTAACGTTTTTTTTTTTTTTTTCCTTAACAGATGGGGTTCTGGCATATTTCCCAGGCTGGTCTTGAACTCTTGAGCTCAGGCAATCCACCTGCCTTGGCCTCTCAATATGCTGGGATTACAGCCATGAGCCACTGCACCTAGCCACAAGTTTTTTAAACGAGGAATGTATTTCAGTCTTACCCTTCATATCATTTTTGGCTTTGGGAAGTATGCTGAGAGCCCTTCTCTACAACAGGGATATAAATATAAAAATAACCTCTTAAATTTTCTTTTAATATTATTATACTTTTTCTTAATAAATTCTTAATTCCATTAGAATTTACTTCAGTGTATCAAACCTGGTAGACATTTTAATTTTCCTTTCCAAATGGTTAGCCAGTAATCCCCTCATTTCTGAGCAATCTACAATTTCCTATTGCTTTCAATTATAATTACTAAATACTAAATTTTGATAAACACAGAAGTTACTTTCTGAAGTCATAATCTTTACTAGTTTATCTTCTTGGGCCTGTATATATGGTTTTAATTTCTATAGCTTTAGCAGTTTCGATTTTTGTTTTTGTTCATAGTTTGAGTCTTAAACTTAGGGAAAAGTTGTAAGAAGAGTGCAAAGAACTCCTATATATTCTTTACTCAGATATGCGAATTTCAATTTAAAATTTTTGCTAATTTATTAAATATTAAATATAAGCTTTCTATTTGCTTTATTCTTCCTCTCTAAAAATATTTTTTCTAAACCTTATGGGTTTAGAAAAAATATTTTGAAACTATACCCCCTTAATATTTCAGGATGAATTTCTTTAAAAAGGGACATTTAATAACTTCAGTATAACCATCAAAATCAGGAAATTGACATAATACTGCATCTAATACACAGACCCATTCAAATTTTGATTGATCCAACAATGTCTTTTATAGGTTCCACGTCCCGTCCAAAATCGGGTGTTGCATTTACTTGTATGTCTTTTCGGCCACTATTAATCTGCAACTGACTGTCTTGTCTTTTAAGACCATGACATTTTTGAAGAGTATAGGCCAGTTACTTTGTAGAGTATGCCTTAGCTTGTCCATTTTCCACAAGATTAGATTCAGTTATGCGTTTTTGACAGGAACAAAGCAGAAGTGATGCTGTGTTCTTCTCAGTGCTTATCAGGTGACACAATGTGTTGTTTATTTCATTTCTGGTATTGTTCACTTATAACTTGCCTAATATGTCATCTGCCAGGTTTCTCCACTGTGATAATTAAAAAGCATTTTGGGCTAGGCGCAGTGGCTCACACCTGTAATCCCAACACTTTGGGAGGCCGAGGCAGGTGAATCACCTGAGGTCAGGAGTTTGAGACCAGCCTGGCCAACATGGTAAAGCCCCATCTCTACTAAAAACACAAAAACTACCCGGGTGTGGTGGCAGGCGCCTGTAATCCCACCTACTCGGGAGGTTGAGGCAGGAGAATTGCTTGAACCCCGGAGGTTGCAGTGAGCCAAGATGGTTCCACTACCTTCCAGCCTGGGTGACAGAGCAAGACTCTGTCTAAAAAAAAAAAAAAGCACTTTGTACTTAATTAAATATTTTGTTAGAAGAAATCTTGAGACCTGTGTAAAATCCCATTCTTCATCCAGCATTCACTCACTAGTTTTAGCATCCACAGATGGTTCCTGCCTAAATCGATTGTTACTAAGGTGGCTACCAAGTGGTGATTCTTCTAATTCCATCATTCCTTCTTATCATTTATTACTTGGCATTTCACTGTAAGGTAGAGCAATCCCTTCTCTTTCATTTAAGTATTCATTATTTTTATCAGTGTGGATTCATGCATTACTGCGTTATTCAGGATTATAATCTGTCACTTTCCCTGTTTAATAGTCAAATTGTCCCAGCTTTGGTCATGGGAAGTTCTTCAAGTTGGCTCTTATATCCCTGGCTTGTTCTCTTTAATCTTGGAGCACTTTCTCACTTTTTGGCACATTATGTTCCAGGCCTGTCTTCCCTGTCCCAGTCTTTTCTGTGTCCTCAGTGTTTTCTTCAAGGAACCCTTTTAGTGGCGAACAACATTTTGAAACCTAGGTGTGCTCTAGGTGTGCTCATTGCTACTAGGATGTTGAGCATAGAGAGCTAGAAAATATGTGTGTACATATGTCTGTATACACTTATATGTATACACACACATCGTTCCCTATTTTTTATCAGGAGTTGACAAACTATACCCCAAAGGCCAAATCCAGTTCACCATCTATTTTTACAAACATGGGGCTTTGGGGTTTTTTTTGAGACACAGTCTCGCTCTGTCACCCCTAGGCTGGAATGCAGAGGTTATTAGCTCAGCTCACTGCAGTCTGAGCCTCCCAGGCTCAAACAATCCTCTCACCTCAGCCTCCAGAATAGGTGGAACTACAGGCATGTGTCATGATGCCCATGTAATTTCTTAAAAATTTTTTAGTAGAGATGAGGTCTCATGTTATGCAGGCTGGTCTCAAACACCTGGGCCCAAGCAATCTTCCTGCCTCAGCCTCCCAAAGTACTAGGCTTACAGGTGTGAGCCACTGTGTCTGGCCTTGCAAATAAAGTTTACAGGAATATAGCCATGTACATTTGTTTACATATTGTCTCACTCTACAGTTGCACAGTAGAGTAGGTGTAACAAACTCTATGGCTTGCAAAGCCAAAATATTTACTGTCTAGCCCTTTATGTAAAATGTTTGCTAACCCCTGGTCTATGTTAAAAACCACAAGTTTGTATTAATAAGCTCAATTCCAATTAACACCTATATTTTTAGCTCCCTTCTCTGAGAGTGAAAACCCTCCTTTTATCCTCAATATATTTATCTGCACAATCCCCTTTTATGTAAAAGATTTTTTTTTTGAGACGGAATCTCACTCTCTCGCCCAGGCTGGAGTGCAGTGGCACAGTCTCAGATCACTGCAACCTCCGCCTCCTGGGTTCAAGCGATTCTCCTGCCTCAGCCTCCCAAGTAGCTGGGACTACAGGTACGTGCCACCATGCCCAGCTAATTTTTTGTATTTTTTAGTAGAGATGGGTTTCACCATGTTGGCCAGGCTGGTCTTGATCTCCTGACCTTGTGATCTACCCACCCCAGCCTCCCAAAGTGCTGGGATTACAGGCATGAGCCACCGCGCCTGGCCTAAAAAAGATTTCTTAACTGCATCAGCAAAATCCCTTCAGCCTTGATGAAGAGGGAGTCTTTAAGTTTTGATGATCTTGTTGGACAAATCTTCTTCCTTACTATTTTTCATCTTTTAAAAACAGTGTTTATATTTTATATAAATATTATATTGGTTATTCCTCTAGCATATACATAAAATTATTAACTTAATTTGCCCAAAAATTTCTCTGGGACACTCATATTGAGTTTGCAATGAATTTCTTGGTTGGGACTCAAATTTCAGAACTGTGGGAACTGTAAGTCCTGATATTTCAATGAATGCTTCATTTTTCCTTTGCTCTATTCCCAAACACAGTGGCAGCCAAGACCATTTTGCATTGTTGGCAGACTCCTACATATTGAGAATTTATAAGCTTGCTCTCCTCCCATAGAGCAAAGTTACAATTCGCTGTCTAGAATAAATATGTCTCCAGAGGATTTTTCAATACTGACATGTCATGTGAAGTATATATGATGAAGAATTTGTTTCTTCTCATGCTTTTTTTTCTGAAAAATAAATTTTAGCCAGGCATGGTGGCTCATGCTTGTAATCCCAGCACTTTGGGAGGCTGATAGCTTGAGCCCAGATAGCTTGAGCCCAGATGGGCAGATAGCTTGAGCCCAGAAGTTCCAGATGAGCCTGGGTAACATGGAAAAACTCTGTTTCTACAAAAAATACAAAAATTAGCTGGGCGTGGTGGTGGGCGCCTGTAGTCCCAGCTACTCAGGAGGCTGAAGTGGGAGGATCACTTGAGACTGGGAGGTCAAGGCTGCAATGAGCTGAGATCATGCCATACTCCAGTTTGGGCAAGAATGAGATGCTGTCTCGAAACAAAAATATTTTTAAAGGAGGCAGACATATTGGAAGCAATTCCAAATGTAGATAGGTAATATGGATTGTGTATGATATCTGCAGCATATAATTTTAAATATGTTTGCTTGCAGGATGCCATGGCTTTTAATAAGTTTAATGTTCTTCACTGGCACATAGTTGACGACCAGTCTTTCCCCTATCAGAGCATCGCTTTTCCTGAGTTAAGCAATAAAGTGAGTAAACTATACTGTAGTCTGTCTACAAAAACTTTGGGTATTGTTTCATTACAAATTTGTGGCTTAAATGTTTATGGATAGAATCAAAGTGTAAAAATTAGATGTTTATGGTTTTTAATTTTTTTTACCTCCATAAAACTTTTTTTGTTATTGCTATAACTGTTACTGTATTGTTATTATAAATATAAACAATCTCTAGGGAAGTATAAATAGAAATTTAATAACTCAAGGTATAGACTTGAATAATTCTCAAATTACATATCATTAAGATAACATATTTATCAAGTTCTCCAACAGTGCATTTGTTATAAACATAATTCTTTGGAAATCCCTAAATGACAATTTTTCTAGCGGAGAAACTACATGAAGTAGAGAATTTTAGAGGTGAGAGCGCTTTCTTAGAAAACAATGGTAGTCTCAGTTGACAGTGTTCAAACTGACTGTATTATGGACCAGTGGAGCTGGGAGGGACCCCTGTCTTCCCTAGTTTGATATCCCTGTAATAGAAAGAAGGTACCTGACATCCAGAGAAGTTACATGCCTTGTCTGAAGTTGTGGTTAGGAAGGGACAGAGCCAGGACTCTAGACTCCATCCTCTGGCCGTAATTCCAAAACTTTCTCCAGCATTACGTATGTAGGCTAAAATGCTCACAGCACTTGTGTTTTTGTTTCCTTTTGTTTTACTTTTATGGCAAATTTCAAACATACACAGATATAGGATAATTTAATGAATTCCCATGTTCTCATCACGCGTATTCAAAAATGAATACATGGCCCATCTTGTATCACTTAAACTCCTGCAGACAAGCCCCGCCCTGCCCTGTTGTTTTGAATAAAATCCATCACCGTATCTCACTGTAAAAAGGCCTGTTCTTTAAGAAAAAATAACCATAATACATGATTGCAGCTAAAGAATTAAGAGTAATCTAGACACCCAATCAATATTCACATTTCTACAGGTGTCTTTTCCTCTTATTTAAAAAAATATTTTTAAAAATTTGCAGTGGGATACAAATAAGCTCCATAATTGTGGTGAGTTAATATGTCTAGTAATTCTCTTTTGATCTATAGGTCCCCTCTTCCCACTTCTTTTTTCTCCTGGAATTTGTTGTTGAAGAAACTGAATCATGTGTCCTACAGTTTCCCACAGTCTGGGTTTTGCTGATTGCACCCCATAATGTCAATTAACACGTCCCTGTATTTACTATAAAGTGGTAGTTAAATCTAGTCTTGATCGAAATTTGATTTGTGGTGCTGGGAGACAAGACTGGTTTTCAGGAATTGAGCACTTATAGCCCATAGTTTGATAAATGTGCTAAGGAACACCTTTCATGGAACTTTAGTTACAGATAATATTGAGTTCTAATTTTTCAAGTGACCTATAAAGAGACTGAGGTAATCATTAAAAATAACCAAGTCACTTATCATAGAGTCTACAGGGGAATTTTTCAAGCTGATAGTAATTGAAGATGATAGTCCTTTGAAGGATAATAGCTATGCTTTGTAATGTGTGAATTCTGACTCTAAAATTGACAAGAGCAGTGTTTTCAGACGTTTCACTTCAGAGACATTTGTTTTGTTGTATGCTTACATGGAAGTTGAAACAGCATGACAGTAGACACTCTTGAAACAGGAGGTACTGATAGAGATAGATATTTCTATCAGTAAATCTGGGATTAGCCCAAAGTATACTGAGAATTTATTGCTAAGATATGGTAAACAAATGATTTGACAAAAGCCTCAATAGCTATCATCCTTTGAGTATGTATGACTTAGTAGAAGTTTTCTTTCTGAAATTTTCTATTCCTAAAACTATTGTACTATATTACTTTTAAATGAGTCATCTAACATCACATGAAACTAATATATAGTCATAGTGAAAAAATTAGCTGTCAGATATCAAATGCAAGCACAATTGTTAACAATTTCCAGGATCAAATCTACATTGTACATTTTAACTTGAATAAATATGGCTTTTACAGGGAAGCTATTCTTTGTCTCACATTTATACACCAAATGATGTCCATATGGTGATTGAATATGCCAGATTACGAGGAATTCGAGTCCTGCCAGAATTTGATACCCCTGGGCATACATTATCTTGGGGAAAAGGTAAGGAGTTGTATTTTATTTTATTTTAATTTATTTATTATTTTGAGACAGAGTCTTGCTCTGTCACCCAGGCTGAAGTACTGTGGTGTGATCTCAGCTCACTGCAACCTCCGCCTCCCAGGATCAAGTGATTGTCCTGCCTCAGCCTCCTGAGTAGCTGGGACTACAGGCACATGCCACCACACCCAGCTAACTTTTTGTATTTTTAGTAGAGACAAAGTTTCACTGTGTTAGCCAGGATCTCCTGACCTTGTGATCCGCCCACCTCGACCTCCCAGAGTGTTAGGATTATAGGCATGAGCCACTGTACCTGGCCAGGAGTTGTATTTTATAAGTTGCAAAAGTGAATATTTGAGGTCTCACATTTCTTATTTTATGATCTAGTGTTTGCTTATTTTAATTGTGATTGGCATATCAGTAATACTGTTGACAGATACGATTCAGTAACTACTATGTGTCTATTGTGAGCAAGTCATTGTGAGTAGGTACTGCCTAAAGTATAAAAAAGGGAATACAAGAAAACAAAAAGTGATTACAAAAAGTAAAACATGATAAGTGAGTTCAAGAAATGGTTTCATGGATGAGGTAACACTTAAAATGCTTTCGAGAGATCACAGAATATATTCACATTTCTGGCAGAGGAAATGGCATAAGGAAAGGCATGCAAAAAGTATAAGATATGCTTGACAAGTATGTAGCTGGAGGAAAGAGTAGCAAAGAGTAGGAGGCATTATACGGTGGTGATTAAGAACTTGGCTTTGGAGCCAGATAGCTTGGATTTGAATCTTGCTTCTGCCATTATAAACTAGGTGATCTTGGGCAAGTTATGACATCTCATCTTCAGTCTCTCCACCTCTAAAATGAGAATTAATAGTAGCATGTACTTTTTTTGAGAAATAATATAAAGAATATAGTACAGTACCAAGCATTTATAATTGCTCAATATTATTAGAGTAGACATGGGGACTAGTGGGAAATAAATCTGGAAAGGTACGTTAGAGGACCTTCAGTGAGGAATGTGAACTTCATTAGGACACACTGGAAACCAGTGAAAATTTCTGAACAGAGGAGTAACATGATGGGAACCACACTTTGGGAAAACCTTTGGGAAAGGTTTTCTGACAGCTGATTTTTTCACTATGACAGTGTATTACTTGGTGATGTTAGTGTGATGTTAGGGATATATACTGCTTTAGATAATAAACTGAGCATATCAAACTTCCAGTTGGACAGATTGGAGTTCTGGACCAAAAGGGTGATAGTGGGAAGGGAAAATAATGGACAGAACTGAGAGACATTCTGGAAAAATCCATAGAACTTTGCAACTGATTGACTCCAGGAGAGGGAAGAGGTATATACTCTAGGATGATGATGGTACCCTTACTAGAACACAAAAATCAGGAGAAGCTAGAGAAGGGAGCTTAGGGACTGCAGATGTTGTTTTTTGTTAGCGTGTATTTGAAGTACAGCTATGATTTCCAGTTGTATTCAGCAGAGAATTTGAAATATGAATTGAAGAAGACAAAGGTTTGGAGGAAAGCTGAAGATTTGGGAGTTATTAACATTTAAAGTAGAAAAAATCTCAGATATAAAGGGAAACAAAGAGGCAAAGAGACAGGATTCTGGAAACAATTCCTTGTCTTATTTGGAAGAAATTAGTAACTCTTAGTAAACATGCTCATCTTTTGTGCATAAAATCTTGTAGCTTCAATAAAATGATGAAAACCAGATCTTTATAATGAGTACACTTCTTTTAAAAAGAATCTTAATATTTTCTTCCAGGTCAGAAAGACCTCCTGACTCCATGTTACAATAGAAAAAACAAGTTGGACTCTTTTGGACCTATAAACCCTACTCTGAATACAACATACAGCTTCCTTACTAAATTTTTCAAAGAAATTAGTGAGGTGTTTCCAGATCAGTTCATTCATTTGGGAGGAGATGAAGTGGAATTTAAATGTTGGTAAGATGATTCCTTAACACCCATTAAAAAAAAAAAAAAAAGAGGCCTGGTGCAATGGCTCACGCCTGTTATCTCGGCACTTTGGGAGACCAAGGCAGGCAGATCACCTGAGGTCAGGAGTTCAAGAGCAGCCCAGCCAACACGGTGAAACCCCATCTCTACTAAAAATAGAAAAATTAGCTGGGAGTGGTGGCGGGTGCCTGTAATCCCAGCTACGTGGGAGGCTGAGGCAGGAGAATCTCTTGAACCCCAGAAGCGGAGATTGCAGTGAGCTGAGATCATGCCACTGCATTCCATACTGGGAGACAGAGCAAGACTCTGGCAGGGGGAGTGGGGGGGAGCCAAAAAAACAACAAAACCCTGTTGCATTGAAGTAGCTGTAGAGGGCTTCACACCATAAGGAAGACTTGAGTAACATCCCTGCTTGTAAGGGTTTAAACTGGGCAACACGACTGCTGAGATGGTAGATTTTTCTAGAATGTACATTTGGGTGGTATGGCAAAGTAAAGCTTAAGAAAGAAAAGATGCAGAAGAAAATGGAGATTCAAAAAAAAGATACCATGAAACGAGAACGCCTTTAGTGAAAGAGGTCAGTGATTAAATGGGGAAGGTTTTTCAAATAAAAATTCTCTCTGCAAATAGCTTTAGATGGAGGAGAAAGGTGGGTAAGGTAAAGCTACAGGAAATCAGCTTCTTGAAAAAGAACTGTTTGCAATGGATAATTAAGATAACTCATAATTAAGATTTTAGGCTTCTTTTTACTAACAAACTTTAATAGTTTTAAGTCTGCACAACTGATGTTAGGGATATATACTGCTTTAAATAATAAACTGAGCATATCAAACTTCTAATGAAATTTTAATTACTTTTTGCTTTAGGGAATCAAATCCAAAAATTCAAGACTTCATGAGGCAAAAAGGCTTTGGCACAGATTTTAAAAAACTAGAATCTTTCTACATTCAAAAGTAAGTTGTTTGAAAGCCTATTTCTGTATTTCATTAATACTTTTTGTAAAAGTTTATTCAGTAATATGCTTTATTTTTACATTTTCTCTACATCCTTTGTCTAAATGTAGATGTGAAAAATCACTAAAGGAAGCAATACCCACTGCTTGCTTTAAATCAGAAACATGGTGACTCCAAGTATTTTGCAATAGCTGTTGAAATATAGGAAGGCAGTCATCTGTTCTAAAAACTCAGCTTGGGCTGAGGCATGGTGGCTCACACCTGTAATCCTAGCACTTTGGGAGGCCAAGGCAGGCAGGTCACTGGAGGCCAGGAGTTTGAGACCAGCCTGGACAGCATGGTGAAACCCCATCTCGACTAAAAATACAAAAATTAGGCATGGTGGTGGGTGGCTAGCTACCCGTGAGGCTGAGGCAGAAGAATCACTTGAACCCAGGAGGTAGGTGGAGGTTGTAGTGAGCCACACACACACACACACACCCCTTGAATCCCTGGCTACTCTGTGAAATCTTCACTAACATCCTTCATTCCATTTTGTCAATTCCAAGGCATTTATTTTACGTTATACCTATGCTATCCCATAAAGTAGCCATAGCCACAGGTGTCTTGTCTGTATGTAAATAAATTAATGAAAGTTAAAAATTCAGCTACTCAGTTGCATTAGCCACATGTCATGTGTTCAGCAGCCAGCTGATGCTAGTGACTGTCAAACTGAAAAGTGCATATAAATACATTTCCATCCCAGGACGTTCTACTGGACAGTGCTGCTCTACAGGGATTGGCAAACTTTTTCTGTAAAGGGCCAGAGAGTTTGGGCTTCATGGGCCACATATAATTGCACAACCTTTAAAAAAAAAAAAAAAAAAAACTTAAACAACTTTAAAATTTTAAAACTTAAATGTTTTACAAATGTAAAAACCATTCTTAGCTCATGAGCCCATGCAAAAACAGCCTGTAAGCTATAGCTGCCAACCCTTATGCTATACCATTTATTTGGCAAGCCCAGATTCCAGCCTTTGCCTATTCAGCTTTTTGTGTGATGCATTTTAATTTTATTTATCTGTAGAGCACCTGGCATTGTCTAAATATCTATAAATATTTGTGGACTGATTGTCAGCAACTGTTATATGTAATTTATGTGATATGACAGGCTAGATTATGGTCCCTACCATTTTAAGATAGCCATAAAATTGTAAGAGATTGCTGTTTGTACAACTTCCTATGAGTTACCTACCAACTCAACTTGGGGCCACTTCTTCCTATCTCAGGAGCATACTTATTCATTCAGCAAGTGATTATTAAACCCTTATACTATGTTAGGTTCTGTA
>PVKP010032061.1:0-26338 GCA_004027715.1 Plecturocebus donacophilus | reverse complement strand
GCTGGGGTATGTTGGGGGAAAATAGGGGAGGGACAGTGGGGGGGGAGGGACAGTGGGGGGTGGGGAGGTGTGGGGAGATAGCATGGGGAGAAATGCCAGATATAGGTGAAGGGGAGGAAGGCAACAAATTACACTGCCACGTGTGTACCTATGCAACAATATTGTATGTTCTTCACATGCACCCCAAAACCTAAAATGCAATAAAAAAAAATAAAAAAAAAAATAGGAAAATGAAGCTTTAGGGGTAAAGGGATGACAGAACTAAGAATTGTGACCACTTGCATCAACATGACATATCTATTAAGACTAAGAATGAGGCCATTCTGTAAACCAAGAAACAATTCTGCTTTTGTTTCAGTTAATTTCCGAAAATAAATTTATTTGAGAAAACCATCTAGTTACCAGGACAACCGCTCACCTACCAAATAGCAGTTCACTTTATATGACTTTCTTCAAGACCTTGCCTATTATTTGCATTAATTTATAACGTCACTAAACATTCTCAATTCCAATGCTTCCCAAATTGAAAGAGTCTCATTAAATCTCTTGATCTCAGATTCTAAAACCTCACATATTCTCCACTGACTACCCTCTCCTGAGACATTGCCCAGGTTCTACCAAGGTGGTGTTATTGCTAATTGCAGTGTGTTCTGATAAAACTAGTTTTGCTTTATTAACAGGTTTTCTGATGACATTTTTGGACATTCAGGAGAACAAACAGTATTTTTATTTATTTATACAGTCATTCATTCAAAAAGCCCTTATTGAATAGTTACTATGTACTAGGTATTTTGCTAAATATTAGGGACTCAGAAATGAAAAGGCAAAAAACAAAAAAGACTCAGTTTCTGAATTTGCTGTCTACAGAGAGAAACCACAAATACATAGAACAAATAAATAGAATTTAATACTAAAGACTGAGGCCAGGTGTGGTGGCTCATGCTTGTAATCCCAGCACTTTGGGAGGCTGAGGCTGGTGGATCACCTGAGATCAAGAGTTCGAGACCAGCTTGGCCAATACGGTGAAACGCTTTCTCTACTAAAACTACAAAAATTAGCTGGTCATGGTGGCACATGCCTGTAATCCCAGCTACTCAGGAGGCTGAGGCAGGAGAATCGCTTGAATGCGGGAGGCGGAGGTCGCAGTGAGCTGAGATCCCACCACTGCACTCCAGTCTGGGCAACAGAGTGAGACTCCATTTAAAAGAAAAAATACTGAAGATTGAATAGATATGAGTTAATCACAGAATGGTTTGGGGACACAAGCTGAGACTTCTTACTCCAATTGAAGTTTACAGAATTAAGGAGACTTAATTTAGATTTTGTTAACCAGGCTAAAAGGAAGGCACACAGAAAAAGCTGAGAAGGGAGAAATACGTGTGGAAGAGCATGATGCATTTGAGGACTCCTAAGTAGGAAGTTAAGTGACAAGAGTAAAAGCGGAGAAATAGGATGGGCAGGGGTGGGAGGCGTGGTGTGGGGGTCCTGAAGAACCTGAATGCCACACTGAAGAGTGAGAATTTAATTTACCCAGAGAAAGAGAAAGTGATGAATTTCAAGCAGGGGAGATGTGTCCTTAATTAGCACTGTAGGAATGTAATTCTGTGGTAGCCGTGGGAAAATGGATAGGATGCAGATGAGTTTGAGGTGGGTAATGCCAAGTTCTACTTGTTCTCTTTGCAGGTCTTAGCTGAGCTACTATAATAGAGATGAAGGAAAGGGGAGTGGAAAATTTTAAGGACAGAAAACCAGCAGGAATCAGCGGCTGAATTTAAAGGCTTGTTAGCTTGTGGGGGCAGATCAAGGGACAATAAACTTGTGAGGTCTGATCTACAAACATTTAAACTTATAGTGACAATACAGAACAAAAAGGCAAAAAGGAAAAAAAAAAAGTCAGATTATGGTGTCTGAACAGCTGTGCTGCAGTAATTATGAGGCCCATACACTACAATTGTTTCATAGGGCCTGGAAAATTCCCTACCTGGTGAGGTGTAGACAACTCGGGAAGTGTCTCTTGAGTGCAAGTTTTCAACTGAATAGTTGTTATCCTTATTTGGCATTTGTTTTCCTAACTCAACTTCAGCTTGTTTAACTGAGGCATTAAAAATAAACAAATACAGACAAATACACATAATCCAAAATAATTTTTATCATAAAAAATTGGAGAGATAGATATTACAAAAGAAAACTCTGTATCTTGTGTTTTAGCTGGGTAGAGGAAGAGGAAAATAATTACTCAGAACAAATTACTGGGTTTTTTCTTTAGAAGACACAAAATAAAATAACCTCCTTAACACCACCCAAATAGCTAGTCTTTTTTAAAGTTAAACTGTAGAAAAAGATTTTTCTAACTGCATTATTATAGTGTGATTGCCATATTTACAATTTTCTCTCTCCTGTAAAATTGAGCATATGCTCTGTTATGTTCCATGCCTCCCAGATGAACAACGAGTATGACTGGTAGTAAATGTAAGTGGAGATTCGTTCTTAAGTTTTTATAGAATAGAAATAAGAAAATAAATGCTAACCTCTGAAACTGAAGATTGGTAGTTATTGTTGAACAAATAACATTAAAATGTATGGAAACTTCCAAATCGCATTATTTTGAATTATGAAAATGCAGCCCTTTGGAGAATTTGGAAACCAAGGTATATCAAAAATTTAATATATGTTATATACCAAGTTCCAACATTTGGAAGCATTAATAAAGTAGGATTTATACATTTAAGACTTGTCTTTATAGTAAACCCTGGCATTTGTGACAATAACAACAAACTTGGAAGACATCATGCTAAATAAAATAAACCAGCCACAGAAAGACAAGTAATGCATAAATACATTTATATGTGGAATCTAAAATAGTCCAACTCAGAAACAGACAGTAGAATCATGGTTACCAGGGGCTGAGGCTTAAGGGAAAAGGGAAGATCTTGGTCAAAGAGTACAAACTATCAGTTACGCCAAATGAATAAATTCTGGAGAGCTAATGTAGAGCATGATACATTTACATTATTAACCATAGTTAATAATATATAATTTAAATTTGCTCAAAATAGATCTTAAATATTCTCATCATACTCATACACACACACACACACACACACACACTATCTGGTTATTATTATTAATAACTATTTGGTGATAAATGTATCAATTGGCTTGATTGTAGTAATTATTTCAAATGTACATGCATATCAAATTACACTGTATTTCTTAAGTATTTATAATTTTAATGTGTCAACTATACCTCAGTAAAGCTGGAAAAAACTCCCATTATTCTATATGAATTTATCTATCATATTGATGTTCAAAGGAACTTTATATCAGTATGAATTTTGGAAACTTAAAGAGGCAGTTAAAGTGTATAGGATCTTCTTTTGTGAATAGGACACGATTGTTATTTAATCCAAATGTTGTATGAAATTAGATATGGAACATTGGATTTCTTATAATCTTTATATAATTATCTAATATCGTTATGTGTGCTTATATATCCTTATTTCCTTTATAAAAGAGTAATGAGGTAAAAGCATCAAACTGGAAGAATTTTCTCAAACATACATATAGTACATGGCGAATGTTGCTGAATGAACTAAGCACTACACAAGTATGAGTTATTCTTTTATAATTATTGATATTTTAAAAATTTCCTAATACTCTCAGAATACTATCACTTAACATTATTTAAAATGAATATGGCTGTGTTGAAACATTAATGTTAGAAGACTTAAGTCTACTTCCTATGCCATGGGAAAGATCATCTACATGTGGCATAACTGTGAGATATATACTGTAAACGTAGCCTTTGCAATGTTATTGCCTGCTTTTTCTTCCTTTAAAATAGCATTTGCCTTTAGTACCCATATGTTCCTCGTAGGTTAGATATGAAACTGGAGTAACATGGTGTAAGTTCTAGTCTCATCCATACTACTCCTCATGGTCCTGAGTATCTTGGGCAAATCTTTTGGCTTCTTTAAACTTCATGGTTTTGGACCATAAAAAGATAACATTGCTGCGATAATATTTAGCTCCTTTTAGCTCTAACCATCAAAGTTGCCATGATCCTAGTCCTCTCTTCATGGTCTTCTATTCTGATTCACTTGAGTTACCTACTTAAAATCTTTTTGTTGCTACTTAGCCACAGTTTTTAAAACAAAAAAGGACATAGGCCTAGGCAAGGACTTCATGACCAAAACACCAAAAGCATTGGCAATAAAAGCCAAAACAGACAAATGAGACCTAATCAAACTCCACAGCTTCTGCACAGAAAAAAAACAGTCATTAGAGTGAATCAGCAACCAACAGAATGGGAAAAAATTTTTGCAATGTACCCATCTGACAAACGGCTGATATCCAGAATCTACAAAGAACTAAAACAGATTTATAAGAAAAAAACAAGGAAGCCCATTCAACGTAGGCGAAGGATATGAACAGACACTTTACAAAAAAAGACATACATGAGGCCAACAAACATATGAAAAAATGCTTATCATTACTGGTCATTAGAGAAATGCAAATCAAAACTACATTGAGATACCATCTCACGCCAGTTAGAATGGCGATCATTAAAAAATCAGGAGACAACAGATGCTGGAGAGGATGTGGAAAAATAGGAACACTTTTATACTGTTGGTGGGAGTGTAAATTAGTTCAACCATTGTGAAAGACAGTGTGGTGATTCCTTAAGGATCTAGAAATAGAAATTCCATTTGACCCAGCAATCCCATTACTTGGTGTATATCCAAAGGATTATAAATCGTTCTACTATAAGGACACATGCACACGAATGTTCATTGCAGCACTGTTTACAATAGCAAAGACCTGGAACCAACCCAAATGCCCATTGATGATAGACTGGACAGGGAAAATGTGGCACATATACACCATGGAATACTATGCAGCCATAAAAAAGGATGAGGTCGTGTCCTTTGTAGGGACGTGGATGAACCTGGAAACCATCATTCTCAGCAAACTGACACAAGAATGGAAAATCAAACACTGCATATTCTCACTCATAGGTGGGTGTTGAACAATGAGAACACGTGGACACAGGGAGGGGAGCATCATACATTGAGGTCTGTGTGTAGGAGGGAGAACTAGGGGAGGTTCAGCGGGGAAGGGGGAGTTGGGGAGGGTGAAATGCCAGATATAGGTGATGGGGAGGAAGGCAGCAAATCACACTGCCATGTGTGTACCTATGCAACAATCTTGCATGTTCTTCCTATGTACTCCAAAGCCTAAAATGCAATTAAAAAAAAAAAAAAAAGAAAAAACAAGCACTGTCTTCTATAATTAAGATTTCTCAACAGTTTCTATAATATATTTGATAAATTTGATAGGTTTTGGAAAACTGTAGATTGTGTCATCATACACACATAGATGGAAAACCCTGTGAAATAATGAGGTCCCATGGAAACAATGTGCTAGTGTGTGCACACATGTGTGCGTTATGGGGTGCTAAGACAGCCATATTGCTAGCAGGCTCTGCGAAGTCATAACATTAACATCTTGCTACTTTATGTCCTTCTTTTCAATTTCCAGTCTCTGTCCTCTCAACAGGATCATGTGCAACAGAAGCTCAAAGCACACAGGTGACACTGCCATTGCCTCCATGCTGCACATGCAAGCCGAAAGCCAGTAAAGGGGCCAGTCTTCCATATAAGTTGTTAGCTGCCTACACCCTAGCTTAAGTAGGCCAGAGGGATACCGTGCAGAATCGGTATGAGAAAATTTAGAATATAGGCTTCTTTCTTTCCTCTACCCAGTGGGTGAAATTCAGAGAAATAACTTAGTAAGTTACAACGTGCTTCTTGTTTTCCTGCTTGCTGCCTTTTCTACCCTACCCTTGGCTGTCACTGAAATAGCAATTGAACTTAGTGTTCTTCTCAAGTGTGAAAATTGCTCTACAAAAAGATGCCTTGCTCTGACAAAGCACTTAAAGTTTCACATGCACACCAACGCTTCTTCTCATCTATTGCTATAAACAGGAAGATTGCAGTTTTATGTCAAATACGTTATGAATTTATTTACAATTGTTTCAAATCATACAAAAGCAACACAGAATTCATGTATGTTCACCTATCACCAGAGAATGATTAGTTGTAAACCTAGAAAGTCATACAATTAATTAAAAAATCTTGTCAATGTATATGTGTAATGAAAAAATTAATTAACTTGGGTCCTTTCCACCCTCTACCTCTCAGCTGCTTGTTTGAACATTCGTATTCTTGATTCTTCATTTTCCCTTTTCTGAGACAGACATATAAACCAAAAATTGAAAAAAAAATGGGGAAAAATGGAAAGTTTAGCAATATTAATATAAACCACATTTTATGTATTTATTATTTTTTGCTCGGTCTTATAGAGTTCTAGATAAACTTCATTTTAAACTTGATTATAAACTAAAATGTTGCTGAGAAACTGTTTTCTTCACTGTTTTATAAAGTATAAAAACACATTCACCATTTTTAATATAGTATTTCTTTCTCTAATTAAAAATGTCACTTCTTAGCCTGGGCAACATAGTAAGACTTTTTCTCTACTAAAAAAAAAAAAAGTCAGCTAGGTGTGTTGGCGTGTGCTTCTAGTCCAGGGTACTGAGGATAACAGGTGCCCAAGAGGTTGAGGCTGCAGTGAGCTGTGATGGTGCCACTGCACTCCAGCCTGAATGACAGAGCGAGACCATGTCTCAAACTAAATTTTTTAAATGTCACTCTCTCTATCTACACACACATGCCTACATGAATATTCAGTGAGTCATTAGAAAATCTGTTAAATCAGGGCAATTCTTTTCCAATTATACATTGCAAGAATTCCAGCATCCTCAGCTTTTGTCTAAACAGTAGTCATGTAACAACCCAAAATGCTTCTACAAATTTCCAAAACATACCTCAGTTGGTGTTATTTTTTTCTCTTGAAAACTATTGATTAAAAGCCCAGATATGGGGGTATAATTTTCCTAATGAACAGTGGAGATGTACCCCGTGGAATTTGAGAGGGAAATATTCTCAGAGACAAGAGTGAGTCCAGGGTAGGGAAAGTGAAGTCAAGATCTGGTTTAAACACTCATGGAGGAGCTTTTTAAGAGTTTACTATTTTTATCTGTGTTTTTCCATTACATTTTAAGGGCTGAGATGGGAATAAGAGACCGTTATAGGGAATATTGAACTTATCCTTTTGTATGAATAACTTTCTCTATCATCTCAAACTTTGAATTAACCAGTCGCAGCCTCCTGATTGTCATTCTCTCCCTCTTCATTAAAGGATACATATACATAGACTTACATAGTGGGCTGTAGGAAAGACAGGGAAAAATAAAAGTGTCTTGCTCTACATCCGGAACCTGAGGCCAAAGGGAGGGTGGCTTCATCCTGTTAAGGACTAACATTCCAAAGTTCTATCCAAGGTGGTACCCACTAGCTATGCAGGCACTTAAAGTGTGCCTAGTTCAAACGGAGGTGTTTTGTAAGTATAAAGTATGCACAGAATTTAGAGACTTTGTATGAAAATAAAACATGAATTATCTCAATAATTTCCATGTTAGTCTCTTATTAAAGTAGAAATATTTTAATATATTGGGTTAAATTAAATGTTATTAATTTTATCTGTTTATATGTGTTTTTTAATTGTGACTATGAAAATATTTTAAATTACCTATGTGTGGCTGAGTGTGGTAGTTTACTTCTTTAATCCCAGCACTTAGGGAGGCCGAGGTGGGAGGATCACTTGAACCCAGGAGTTCCAGACCAGCTGAGCAGGGGAACACAGTGAGACCCTCTATTGAAAATTAAAAAATTAGCTGGGCATGGTAGTTCATTCTTCTAGTCCCAGCTACTCTAGAGGCTGAGGGAGGAAGATAGCCTGAGCCCAGGAATTCGAGGTTGCAGTAAGCCATGACGGCACCACTGCACTCCAGCCTCGGCCGCAGAGCAAGACCCAGTCTCAAAAAAAGGTACCTACGTGGCCATTAGGTGACTTACATTTGACAATGCTGACCTCAATAAAGGAACTTTAGAAAGGAAATAGGTGAGGCTGAATGCTGTGTTATAAGTAATTTAACAGCTATTAACTGAGCTTCTCTGTGTCAGACACTGAGCTGGATGTTGGAAAAACAGCGGTCAATAAAACAGATGTAGGTCCTATAATTATAGTGGCAAAGGTACCCTCAGGGGGACAGAAGCTAATAAATGTATAAGTTACAATAAATATCATTTTGTAAAAGTAAAGGCTGTGAAGAGAGAATATAATAGGCCACTAGGGGCTGTGTAATCCGAGCACTGTGGGAGACAGAGGCAGGAGGATTGCTGAATGTCAGGACTTCAAGACCATCCTGGATAACATAGCGAGACCCAATCTATACAGAAAATAAAAATTCGCCAAGCATAGTAGTTTGTTCCTGTAGTCCTAGCTACTTGAAAGGCCATGGTGGGAGTATTGCTTGAGTCCAGGAGTTTGAGGCGACAGTGGGCTATGACTACACCACTGTACTCCAGCCTGGGTAACAGAGTAAGACCCTGTCTCTTAAAAAAATAACAACAACAACAAAATTAAGAGACTACTAGGTTAGATCAAAATGTCGTGGAAGGCCTCTCTGAGAAAATGATATTTCTTTGAGGCCTGAGGTGTGACTGGGATTTAACAAGTGCTATGGACTGAATATTTGTGTCCTCTCAGAATCTATAGGTTGAAATTCTAACTTCCAAAGTGATAATGTCAGGAGGTGGGTCTTTGGGGGGTGATTAGATCATGAGGGTGAAGCCCTCATGAATGAGATTAGCCCAGAGATCCTTTTTGATGTGTCTACTCTGTGAGAACACAGCAAGAAGACAGCAGTCTATGACCAGGAAGCAGGCCCCCCCCCAGACACCAAATCTGCCAGGACCTTGATCTTGGACTTCTCAGCTTCCAGAACTGTGAAAAATAAATTTCTGTTCTTTACAAGCCATTCAGTCTATGGTATTTTTGTAATAGCAATCCAAAGAAATGAATACAGACAGGCGAAGCATTGTAGGAAGGAGAGAGTTAGATATAGAAAGAACAATGTCTGCAAAGACTCTGAGGCAAGACAAAGATGACCAAGGCCGATGTGCCCAGGTGTTGCTGTAGAGATGACAAAGGTGGAGCTGTAGAGACAGGCATGAGCCAGATCGCTGTTGACCACAGTAACACTTTGGAAGGGGTTTAGGCAAGACAGTGATATGGTCTGCTTTACAGTTTTAAAATGTTCCTTTTAGTGTGGTGGTGAATAGTTCAGCCACAGCAAGTGTGAATGTGGGAAGAGCAATAGAGAGATGACTGTAGTTAGCACAAGTGACAGACAAGGTGTTTGTTCCTGACAGAGCAGATGGTACTGTTATTCTGTACCAAAGCACTTGCTACTTGCTATTGTTAACATAAGCAAAATATTTTTCTTCCCTGGATTGTGATCGGTCTGTATTATACCTACTTGTTTCCATTTGCTCTTACCTTGGGAAATTAATCCTTTGTGGTTCTCTTTGAATTTTGCCAAACGGAGAAGGGGACTTTCTGATTCTCCTGCCTTATTATACTTGATTAAAGCTTCATTGCCTCTTTTTTCAAAAGTGGCATTTAAAAAGAAAGCATTCTTTCCTTGGTCTTGTCATGGGTAGATATTATCAATTTCCTGGGGACTGCTGATACCTTGTGCTAGTCCAGAACAGACATATATCTTTTTGCTATTGAAAATGCTTAAAAATATTTCATTTTTTTTCTTACACTGGATGATATAAACTTGAAATCTGTACTAAACACATAAATTAACTTTAAAATATATTTAGCACTTTATTAGATGTCTTAGTCCTTATTTTACTGCTATAAAGAAATACCTAAAATTGGGTAGCTTATAAAGAAAAATGGTTTATTTGACTCAAGATTTTGATGTCTGGAAAAGCTCAAGATTGGCCATCTGGTGAGGGCCTCAGGCAGCTTCCACTCATGGCAGTAGGCAAAGGGGAGACAGAGTGTACAGAGATCACATAGTGAGAGAGGAAGCAAGGGAGGGAGGGGATGCCAGGCCCTTTTTAACAATCAGCTCTCAAAGGAACTAACGAAGTATAAACTCACTCATTACTGTGAGGATGGCAATAAGCCATTCAGGAGGGCTCTACCTCTATAACCAAATACTTCCTATTAGGCCTCACCTCCAACATTTGAAATCAAATTTTAACAAGAAGTTTGGAGGACAAACATCTGACCTATAGCATTAGACAGTATTTTACATTGTTAAAAATTAAAATGTCTTTAGAGAATAATTCTCTTTTTCTGCTCACTGAACAGACTAACATTGCTACTTATATTTTGTGTATTCTTCCAGCAATTATTATTTAGATACATTTATCCAAAGAAGAAAGCACATCCATCCTTTATTTTCTTCACACATGGGGGCATACCATAAAAACTGTTCTACACAATGTTTTTTTGTTTTTATTTTTATTGAGGCATAATTTTCATTTGGTAATATAGATAGATCATAAGCCTACAGCTCATTGTGTTTTAGAAATTATATATACCAGTGTAAACCACAGACCAACTCAATCATTCAGCAAATTGTCTTACTCCACCTCAAATTACCTCTAGTCTGAATTCATCAATTTCTCAACTTCTCTTCAACTCCCTTGTTACCTCCTCTGAGCTCCTATCTTCCACCTATATCACAATGACCTCCAAAACAATTTCTAGGCTACCACCCTTCTCAAGACAATAACAGAAAACACTTACAATAAAAAGCAGATATGCCATGCCACTGCTCTTATATAAAACTTGCATAGGACATATTTAAAATGAAAAGCTTTTAAGTTCCTAAATAATCTGGCCCTCCCTTACCTCTGTGCAGAATTGGCCACATATTAAGGTTGGTGCAAAAGTAATGGCAAAAACCGTGATTACTTTTGCAGCAACCTAATAATTTGTGGGATTTAGTGCAAAACAAAAATGCAGGGCCCCTTTTTCTGCTTTTCTACTGCCCTTCAAAGGTATGAAATATAGTTTTTCCCTTCTTTCATAGTTTCCATCAACTCATTATGCTGTTTTAAAATTGCTATTTAATCTGGTGCTCCTGTGGCTGCCATGAGTGTACTAAGTGAAGGACTCTGCAGGGACCTGGGGCCTGCCCCATTATTCTTTGTGCACATCTGCTGCATTGTTCACTGGATCTTGAGATAGCTCTCTCCCTTTCCCATGAGCTGCAGGACCCAGAGGCTATACCCTAGCTGAGAATAAAGAAGTCTAACCAGATATCTCCCTTCCTACACATCAGCAACCCCTACTCACAGCAGATGAGCAAATGCTAAGGGTATTGCAAACCCTGTATTGGGATGCCGTAGATACCTGGATCTGGGAAGAGAGAGATTTCTCCCAGAGTCACCTATGAAATTCAGTCTTGAGTGGGATGGCCACAGCTATATTCCAACGTGAGACACCTTGGATCATGAATGCCTAACCCTGGCCCTTCCTACTCTATCCAGGCCCCCAGCTAGGCCCCCAGTGAGTGGGGAACAGGCTGAGAAATCAGGGGGGCCCCGGAAGGACCACATATATCCTAAACTTCAAGCTCTCTCAAATGCTTAATCGTCTCATGAGATTACACTTATACAAATTCAAAAATTCCGAAAAAAATTACTAATTTTGAAAAGATGGCCGCAGAATAATCAACCCCAAGCTTAGAACCCTTCTGGATACAGGGCCCCATGTGACTACTGGTTGCACACCCATGAACCTATTATTCTCTTCATCTGTCTGCCTTTTCTGCGTTGCACTGGATTCTTGGCCATTCTTTGTGCATGCCAGGGTGCACCCTCTCAAGCCCTTTAGATTTACTGTTTCTTCTCCTTAGAATGCTTTTTCTGCAGTTAAATATTTGGCTCATTTCTTTGCCTTCTTCAAATCTGTACTCAAATTTCACTTTCTCAAGACCTTTCACAAGCAACTCATTTACAATTATCTCTGCTCTGCCTCCTGTATCTACTTACTCTATTTTTAAAGTGTTTGTTACCCTCGAATTTTCTTTATGTTTAACTGCATATTTTGTATGTTACTTATCATCTGCATTCCCTAGTGAAATACAAGCTCCATGAACACAGCAACTACTTTCTGTTTTGTATACTGATATGTACTAAGAGTGCATGATACTGACTGTCATGTGGTAGTTGATCAATAAATTTTAACTTCTGAAATGAAATAATATGAATAAAAGATTTCTATCTGGAAATAAAGTGATGTAATTGTCTCAGAAAGGACTGCTCTGTATGTGTGTATGTGTGTGTAATTGTCACACACAGAGAGACAGAAAGGAGGAGGAGGAGAAATTGGTATCAGTACTTTAAAAATAATGTGTAGTTTAGAGAGAGAAATGCTATTTGCAGTTAATCAACACCAGTAGGTATTTTTCATTGTATTGAAGTGAGTAAGTCTCTATGAAAATCAATTGATAAATAATAGCTACTTCCCCAGGGTCACATGAGTAGTAAATTTTGACAGAGCCAGGATTCAAGCCCAGGTATATTTGACTCCAAAGCCAGTGTTCAATTTTGTCAGGGGTTATTTGCATTTGAAAAGATATGCTTATTAATCCACAGTGAATTTCTGGTTGGTGGCTACATGAGGGGGATAGTTTTGACTGGAAGGTGTTCCCCATTGTCTAGTGCCCTTTGTTTGTTCTCACTACGCTCTCTTCTTCTCTTACACTCCTGCAATATAGAGGTAGACAGACGCTGAAAAGCTGTAAATCCCTGAGTTACATGCACCCAATGTATTGCTCCATTTTTAGGGTAGTGCATGTCTAAAATCTTCTCGTTACTTGCATCAGGGGAAATTTTGAATGATACAAATTATCCAAAGCTGTAGATAATCCAGAAAGTACAGACATATGCTCAGTTATTCTGGAAAATTATCTCATTTTCCCCATAGCACATAACAACATTGGACATATCATATATTTTTAGCAGTTTTTTGTTTATTCTGTGTCTCCATCCTCTCCATCCTCAATAAAATATGAGTTTTATGGAGGCAGAAGTTTCTATATGTTTTATTTTGCACTGTATTTCCAGTGACTAGGACAGTGCCTTGGGGAGAATATGTTTCCAATATATAGAATACCTATTTTTAATTTGGAGCATTTTAACAGGAGTTCAAAATATTAAAAAGAGTCAGGTGCTTATAAAAATTTTCTTATCTTCTTAGTGGATTTGGGTCTTGTAACAAATGTTTCATAATGAATAACTCATTTTTATGATGTCTGCAACTTCAGGATGGTTTGAATAGCAGTAGCAGATTAATGCATATAAATAGACAAAACTACACATAGAATTAAATAACAAGAAAACATTTAAATGAATTGAAGATACTTGGAAATACATCCTGGTTAACACATAGGTAAATTACATTCTTATTGCCTATATTCTCCCTAAGAGAACTAATTTATTTTAGTAATTTTTCAGCTATTATTTCTACAGAGAAAAATTCAAAACAGTGATTCAGTCCTTGACCCCTTTCCTTGGTTTCAGTTTCCTATCTCTCTCTTCTGGATAACTCTTAATAGACAGCAACTATAAAATGCATAAATCTAAGTCATAAGCTTTTTAAATTCAAATAAACTCTTTCTTTGGAATTGCCTATTTATTACAGCACCATCAGTATTTGTTTAGTTTCCTCACCCTGAAACACTCTAGTTGGTTACTTTTGACTCTGATTATTAAAAGAAAATAATAAGATACTTTTTTATGCTAAGATAATAAAGAATATTTTGTCAAGGATAATTTTTTTAAGAGAATACAATAATTAAAAGCGTTCTGAGAAACATTATTTAATAGGTTATACATTTAAGAGTGAGATCTACATATCAGATTTTATCAAGTGAATTCATTACACCAGCAACAATTGTGCAGCGATGATTTCCTGTTAAATTAAAGGGCAACAGTCTTCCCTATGTATTCAGGTGATCTTTTCAATCATTGGACACCTGAAGAATAGAAAATTTCCCCAGACTTTAGGATCCCAAGATAAAGATTCTAACACACCTGGAATTGTAACTGTTATTTTTGCCTATTTCTTTAACCTTGTGAGATTTTAGTCTTTAAACAATGAGTAAGTTTATTATTTTAAAGAGGAGTACTAAAGGATTAGACATCTAGGGTAAAAGGCATAGTAAAACAAATATTTTCTTAGAAAATTTAACTCATATTCTTATAACTTATCAATTCTCAAGGTGTTAAGAGGCTATGTTTGAGGATGTGGACATTAGCTAAAAAGTTTCCCAGCTTTGAATAAACACTTCCATCATATAACTAAGTTTTGTTTGAATTTTGTAGGAATTCCAGCAAAAATCAATTTTTGAATATCAACCAGAGCACATTTCTCGGCTCTTGCATTCCACCGAGTCTAGATAAATACATGTACTGGGAAGACTTTGGGTTCAATGATTCTTTATGTCTCTTAGATCCTCAGGCTGCCATAGTTTCATCCATAGAGCCACTAAATGTGACCATTTAGATTATTGTCTTCCTTTTCAGAGACTGCATTTTAAAGGCCCAGCACTACTTATCTAGGCTTTTAAGGCACATAAATCAGCTATATAGAAGTCACAACTCCCACTGCCTCTCCTATGAGGAAATAACTATAAAACAAATTACTGCTAAACTTAGTGGAGTAAAGCAAACATTTATTATAATCATGAATTCTGTGGGTCAGGAATTTGGATAAATTACAGCAGGGTGGCTTTTCTCTACTACAGGAGACCTGGAGTTTCAACTGGAAGATGCAAAGTCAGAGGATAAAATCATATGAAGCCACGCACGAGAGAGAGAGAGTTAGGCAATTGCCACGGAACTTTAAGACTTGGCCTCAGTTACAAAACATCTCTTTTGCCTCATTATTTTTTTCAAGACAGTCAAAAAGTCCTGCACAGGAGACAGGGAAGGAAAAGTATATTCCATACATTGATGGCAAGGTTCTGGAGGAATACGTGTGTCCAGAAATATTTGTGTGAACACTTTAGAAAAATAGAATTGCCAAATTCTTTTTCTGGGTCTGTGTGTGAACTTCTTTTTATGTGTGGGATAATAGGTGTGAGTCTGTGTGTGAAATGATAGCCTTTACTAGTAACAATTAGTTAATTCTAGTATCAGTTTAAGCACAATGGCATACAACTCAGGCAGTCTTTCTTCTGCAAAGCTATAAACTCTGATGGCAACTAAATTCATTAGTTTTCTCTTTAGGAAATTTATCAGAAAGTTTACTGTTTTTTGCTGTAATACTTGCTTGAGGATGTTGTGGATGGTTGTAGCCAGAAACATATTTATGTGTGTTGAGGACTCTACATGTGCATTCTAGGAAAAATATTTTCTTATACATACATTAGGGAAGTGAAAAACTAACTGGAAAGTAGACAGAGCTGTGTCTCACAATTTGCCATTCACTAACCATCATCCACAGCACTCACCAATCTTTGTTCCATCTTTACTAGAAAAAAAGGAGGCAACAAATATTTTAGTATTAACTGCAGATGACAAAATGTTTCCATCACAGTTATAGACATTTTTGCAAGAGTTATTATTTTGAATGTGTTTTTCATCAAAAAATTAGGTTCTTTGGGTTTTGATTCCCCAGAGGAATCAGCTTCTCTTTTTTTCTTCCTCCTTCCCTCTTAGCTTTGTTGCTTTTTTCTCCCTTCCTTCTCCTAGGTCCTACAGTTCCAGAGCTAATCAGTACAATTGTATGCTCTAAAGATATAATTTGCATTACAATAACAATGGTAAGCAATTTTCATAGTAGAAAAGGTAGATTTTCCTTTGTATATAATTTAAGACAATGAGAACCAATGGGATAAAGACTTCTAGCCAGATGAACTTCCTGTAATAAGTTGAAAAATATACTATGTGTATTAGTCTGTTCTCATGCTTCTTTGTAGAAATACCCAAGACTGGGTAATTTATAAAAGAAAGAAGTTTAATTGACTCACAGTTCTTCAGTCAGGGAACTTACAATCATGGTGAAAGGAAAAGCAAACATGTCTTTCTTCACAAGGTGGCAGGACAGAGAAGTGCTGAGCAAAGGGGAAAAAAAGCCCCTTATAAAGCCATCACATCTCATGAGAACTCACTCACTATCATGAGAACATCAGGAGGGTAATCAGCCCCATGATTCAATTACCTTCCACTGAGTCCCTCCCAAGAGATATGGGAATGATGAGAACTACAATTCAAGATGAGATTTGGGTAAGGATACAGCCAAAACATATCATTCCACCCCTGGCACTTCCTAAATCTCATGTCCTCACATTTCAAAGCACAATAATGCCTTTCCAACAGTCCTCCAAAGCCTTAGCTCATTCTAGCATTAACCCAAAAGTTCAAGTCCAAACTCTCATCTGAGACAAGGCAAGTCCCTTCTGCCTATTAGGCTGTAAAATCAAAAGCAAGTTAGTTACTTCTTAGATACAATGGGGGCACAGGCATTGGGTAAATACAGCCATTCCATATGTGAGAAATTGGTCAAAACAAAGGGTCTACAGGCCCCATGCAAGTTCAAAATTCAATAGGGCATTCATTAAACCTTAAAGTTCCAAAATGATCTCCTTTGACTCCAGGTCTCATATCCAGGTGACAGTGATTGAAGAGGTGGGCTCCCAAGGCCTTGGGCAGCTCTACCTCTGTGGCTTTGCAGGGTACATCCCCCCTCCCAGCTGCTTTTGCAGGCTGGCATTAAGTGTCTACAGCTTTTCTAGGTGTATGGTACAAGTTGTCAGTGGATCTACCATTCTGGGGTCTAGAGGATGATGGCCCTCTTCTCACAGCTTCATTAGGCAGTGCCCCAGTAGGGACTCTGTGTGGGGGCTCCAACCCCACATTTCCCCTCTTCATTGCCCTAGTAGAGAATCTGTAGAAGGCTCTTCCCCTGCAGCAAACTTCTGCAGGGACATCTAGGGTTTTCCACACATCCTCTGGTATCTAGTCAGAGGTCCCCAAACTTCAATTCTTGTCTTCTGTGCACCCTCTGGCCCAACATCATGTAGAAGCTGGCTGGGCTTGGGGCTTGCACCCTCTGAAGCCATAGCCTGAGCTGTAACTTGGCCCTTTAGCCATTGCTGGAGCAGCTAGGATACAGGACACTAAGTCAGAGGTTGCACATAGCATGGGGCCCTGGGCCTAGCCCAGTAAACCATTTGTCCCTCCTAGGCCTCAAGGCCTGTGGTGGGAGAGACTACTGCAAAATTCTCTGACATGCCCTGGGGAAACATTTTCCCCATTGTCTTTGTGATTAATATTTGGTTCTATGTTAATTATGCAAATTTCTGTAGCCAGCTTAAAATTTTCCCCAGAAAATGTTTCTCTTTTCTACTGCATCATCAGGCTGCACATTTTTCAAATCTTCATGCTCTGTCACCTCTTGAATATTTTGCTGCTAAGAAATATCTTCCACCAGATACCTTAAATAATCACTTTCGAGTTCAGAGTTTCACAGATGTCTAGAACAGGGGCAAAAAGCCATCAGTCTCTTTGCTAAAATATAACAAGAGTGATGTTTACTCCAGTTCCCAAAACGTACCTCATCTTCATCTGAGACCAGCTCAGCCTGGACTTCATTGTCCATATCACTATCAGCATTCTGTTCAAAGCCATTTGACAAGTCTCTAGGAAGTTCCAAACTTTTTCACATCTTCCTGTCTTCTCCTGAGCCCTCTGAGACTATAGGAAGTTCCAAACTTTCCCACATTTCCTGTCTTCTTCTGAGCCCTCCAAACTATTCCAATCTATGCCTGTTACCCAGTTCCAAAGTTGCTTTTACATTTTTGGGTATTTTAACAGCAGTGTCCCACTACCTAGTCAGTACCAATTTATTGTATTAGTCTGTTCTCATGCTGCTATGAAGAAATATCAGAGACTGGGCAATTTACAAAGGAAAGAGATTTAACTGACTCATAGTTCTGCAGGGATGGGGAAGCCTCAGGAAACTTACAATCATGGCAGAAGGGGAAGTAAACAGGTCCTTCTTCACTAGGTGGCAGAAGAGAGAGAGGTGCAAAGCAAAGGAGGAAACATCCCTTATAAAACCATCAGATCTTGTGAGAACTCAGTCACTATCAGGAGAACAGGATGAAGATAACAACTTCATGATTCATTTACCTCCCACAGGGTCCCTCCCAAGACATGGGGATCACAGAAACCACAGTTCAAGATGAGATTTGGGTGGGGACACACCATGTCACTATGCTTGTCCTAGAAAACTCTTTGCTCTTAAAATGATTTCAAATCTTACCAAGTACTGGGACTTATGCCTATACAGAAAGTCAAGGCACAGAGATCTGACACAAACTACTTAAAAGAAAGATGGAAGGCAGCTGATAACCAATTAGCTTTTTCTAGCCTATCCGAGGCCAACTGTCCTGGCAACAATTACCTGGACTCAAACAATTCCATGTTCAGCCGTTGCCAACTTGGAGAAAAGTGTTTACATCTGTCCTTGCCTGGTGGTGTTCTGCCCATGGGGAGAACAGTGCTGCTAGGAGATAAATGTTCCTCCCACTAATTATATGTCTGGCTCTCCTCTGACCACTTCAAGTGTAAATTACCTCATCATAAACAATTCCCTTTAAAACAACATGTAATTCCCTGTCACCGCCAATTGCTTCACAGCACTCCAGGCAAACCCCAGAACTGTTTGCAAAGTCTTGTATCCTCCAAAGACAAGACAAAAGACAAAAGAATAATGGAAAAATGCAACAAGAAATCCAAAAAAAAAAAAAACAAAAAAAACCAAATCCATAGTCTTCTGCCAATATTTTAGAAAGGCACTTTAAAAGCTTTTGGAATATTGCCATATCTGGGTTTATAGTAAGAGACTTCACAGGAATTCTTATTGTCCAGAATAAAATAAAATGTACCTTACAAGCAAAAATTAAATGCCTATGTCCAAATGAAGATGACCTAAGTTCATTGTATATTTAAGGATTATACTTTTAAAAAGTGTTCTTATTAATAAACAGAAATAAAAATATAAAAATGTTATTAGAACTAATGCAATGAAATATCAATTTGCTGATCTTGAAAATATATTCTAATTTGTGTACTGAATGAGTTCACCTTTTTCAGAGATTATATTAGAATAGAATAGGATAAAGTGCTTCTCTTAGAATGGCTTTTTCAGAATAATTATACAGCATGCTGTAATTCATAATGTATTGGTGGAGAATCCAATAGAACTTTTGGGCTCTAATACTTGAAATGGTTGAACAAAAAAATTGGTAAGTATACTTGTGAAAAAAATGATAGTTGATTAATAAAATTGTGTTTTATAGTAAATAAAAATATCAAATTAATAAAATTAAGCAATAATTATTTTACTAGGAACAATATAAAATATTGTATAGATCAATAGAAATCATACCAAAATTTTGGACAATTAAGTCCTTGAGTTCTGGGATTTCACACAGTTTCCTGGTTTTCACAGTTGAAAACATTTTTTAAGAGTTTTTCTTAATAAACACAGTATGTTAAACAGAGTTTTCATAAATATTTGTTTAATGAATCTTCTGGGAAGATATCACCCGATTAGGTATTTTCACTAGCACTTATTCAGTATTGAATAAATGCAATTCCATACTTAGAAAATGCTACCCTGAAGCAGAGCGACTAACAGGGAGGTCTCTGGACCAGCAGCATCAGCATCACCTGGGAACTAGAGATGCAAATTCTTGGGCTTTGTCAAAAACTGATTCAGAAATTTTTAAAGTAGGCCCCAACAATCTATGTTTTAATAAATCCCCAAGTGATTCTCTGAGATGGGCTAGAGATTGACAGCCATTGCTGTAGAAGCAGGCAGCCTTATGATCAAGCAAAGAGGAGGTTTTCAGGCAGAGACAGCTTGTATGAGCTCCACAAATGTTGTGAGGGGCAGCATGGACTTAGACACTTCCAATAGCCAGCAACGTAGCTGAAAAACGAATAGGTCTACATTTTAAACGATCTAATATTAATCCTGAAATAATACCATTGTTTTTCTAGATTTATTATTACATATATTAGAGCCATTATATTTTCTCTTGAGTTTGTAAACAAAACTTTTATCTGAAATAAAATTGTGCCCTTGGGATCCTAAAGAAGATACATATTAACTCTGATTCTGTAAGATTCCAAATTTCATTTTTCATTCCAAAAATAAGCTTCTGATAAAGTGAAAATGACACCTTATTTTCCTGGAAATCATTCCTTTTGGATAAAAGGGATTCAGTGGCACAAAAACTGAAAATTTCAAGGGAGTGAATTCTTCAGAGGAAGTCCTCATTTTCTCTTTAGTAAGAAGTAGAAATAGTGCAGTGTCTTCCATCTGGAGAGTGTCTAAGTAATCAGAAGTTTAAATTATCTTGACATTTATTTATTAATCTATTAATTTATAATTCATTCTTTCATTCTATATTTTTTTCTATATATATTTATTGGATATCAGGCATTGAGTTAGAATGAGGACACAAAATACAAAAATATGTTCTCAAAAGTAAAATGACAAAAGTGTCTGGTTATAAAATGTAAAGGCTCTTTTACTTTAGGGTTTCAGAAGAAATAAACAATAACTCCTTGAGAAATTATAAAATGGGCATATTGATTTATATACCAAAAGACCATAAGTCTGAAGGGGAAAAAAAGGCCTTACTAAATTTTTAAGTGAAAATATCAAAATATTATACAACTATAGAGCACTGATTTATATTTTGAAAAGTGCTTATTGCATCTACTTGTTAGAAAATGTATTCTATTTATGTGATTCTCATCTATTTTAAATAGAGTATTTGTAATATTTATAACATTTAAAATAAAGACTCACTATATCATGTTAAGTAAACAAATATTTAGAAATAATAGCTTCACATTCAGTTGTAAGAAATAATACAGAGAATTCTGGAGTACTTTTTTCCCACTTTTCTTCCTATTGGGTAAAGTATAATATAGTATTGCCCTAGGATATTGACATGGATGCAATCAAATTACAGAAAATTTTCATCAATACAAGGCTCCCACATATTGCCCTTCTGTAGCCACTCTCACTTTCCCAGTCACCTCCACCTCTTGCTTTGTCCGTGGAAACCACGAAGGTGTTTTCTATTTGTCTAATTTTGTTACTTCAAGAATTTTATTTAAATTGAATCATACAGTATGTGGCCTTTCGGGATTGTTTTTTTCACTTAGCACATTTTCTTGGAGACGGCTTCAGGTCATTGCATGTTATCAAGATTCACTTTTCATTTCAGAGTATATTTCATGCTATAAATGTACCAAGATTTTTAGCCATTATTCCTACAGAAGGATATCTAGATTGTTTTTGCTTTTGGTGCCTTATATACATAAAGCTGCTATAAACATTTATGTGTGGGTTTCTGTGAGAACATAATTTTTATTTCTTTGGAATAAATGCCCAAGTATGTAATTCCTTGGCTCTATAGTAATTGCATGTTTAGTTTTTAAATTTTAGTTTTATAGTTAGAAACTACATGTTTTGTAACTATAATATTTTGCATTTCCATCAGCAGTGTACTGTGATCCAGTTTCTCCTCATCTTTGCCAGCATTAGTTGTCAATATTTTTCATTTTATCCCTTATGAGATATATATATACACACACACATATATACATATATATACATATATATACGTGTATATATACATATATATACATATATACGTGTATATATATATAGTAATGCCACATTGTTGTTTTAATTTACATTTCCCTAATCAACATTTGTTGTTGAATATTTTTACATATGCTTATTTGCTATCTGTATACCTTCTATGAAATTCCTCTTCAAGGATTTTTTTTTTTTTAATGAATGAGAGGTTCTTATGTTGCCCAAGCTGGCCTCAAATGCTTAGCGTCACCTCTTCAAGTGCCAGGACAACTGGCCTGAGCCACAGTGGCTCCCTGAGTTTTTGTTTTTGTTTTTGTTTTTTGAGACAGGGTCTCACTCTGTCGTGGCTCATTGCAACCTCAGCCTCCCAGGCTCAAGCAATTCTCTTGCTTCAAGTAGAATTATTGAAAGCCTTCCAAAGTAGGATTATTGAGTTTTGAGAGTTCTTTATATATTCTTAGATATTCATTTGGTATTAGATATGTGATTTGCTAATATTTAACTGTCACTTTTCTTTTGTCAAAGGATTTTTCATAGGAGAAAATTTTTACTTTTGATAAAGTTTAATTTAGCCACTTTACCTTATATGGATGGTACTTTTATTGCTACATCCTGGAACTTTTTAGCTGTGGATCCTAAAGAATTTCAGCTGGGTTTTTTTTAAGAAGTTTTATTATTTTATGTTTTTCATTTATGTTTATGAATCATTTTGAGTTAATTTTTATGTAAGATATCACTCTAGGTCAATGTTTACTTTTTATACATATAGAGAAGTCAGTTGCTCAAGTAACATTTGTTAAAAGGGTATCTTTCCCCCATTGAGTTATTAATGTTTGTCAAAAATCACTTGGACATATTTGTTTGATTGTATTTCTGTATTTCCTATTCTGTTCCACTGATCTATGTGTCTATTCCTCCACCAGTAATATCACACAATCTTAATTACTTTAGCTATATAAAAAATCTTGAATTCAGGTTAATTTCCCCTTTCTTTATTCTACTTTATTGAAATTACTTTCACAAATTCCATTTTCAGTTCTAAAATACACCAAGCATTGATAGTCATTACTCCAAGCAGTAGAAATGAAAAATTCTACTTTTCTTTTCTTGGGCCCATCAAAGAATTGAGGTCACATGGCAAATTATCCCTCCAGAATCTGGAGAGGTAAATCTGGAGAGTCTCAGCCTAGAACTGCTTACCTGGAAGAGAAGTCACTGGAGCCAAACTGATAGAGGCACTTAAAGATTTTGATTGCTAAAAGCTGAGTGTAGTTTAAGAGTGAGAAACTCCTGGAAACTTCAGTCTTACAAAAATCCCCACATTTTTATAATATTTACTTTCAGGAACCCCACTAGGATCACAGGTGAAGATCCAAGAAAAATCCCTTATGGTTCTAGTAGGGAAAGGGAAAAATCATCGTCCAATATGCCCAGAAGCTTCTTCATGTTCTTGGTCTACTCTCTATGAAGGAAGACTATCAGAGTCTTGTCCTGGAGTTATGAGAGAAGGACATTCTTTCCATTTCTGCCCCCATTATTCTTCCTGTCTCACCTAAGGAGGTGGAGTGGAAGAAATTATGCAATGGAAACAAAAGAGTCACAGGCCAGAACCACCACAGGTGCACTAAAAGAGACCAGAAAATTACAAAACACTCCCCTCCCCCACACCTTACCACACATCAACAAGTTTCATTATCATAATAGTGAATTACAGCTCACAGAGCTTCAAAGCACAAACTCTGTCTGAAAAGAAATACTTACAGAAGCCCAAAGACAACAGGGGAGACAAAAATAAGGATATTCGATGAATATAAACCCTCTGACAACTATAGCTAAGGTAAACATTAAGTAAAGCCCAACTCCTAACTAAACCAACACAAATTCTAATGATAGAGGCTTATTCACCTGAGGGCCTATTATCCTAACCATAGTTGGCATTTAACAAGCAACCATAAGGCATACTAGAGGCAAGAAAAAAACACAGATTAAAGAGTAGAAAGAAGTCATGAAAAATAGGGTCAGATGAAACACAGATATTAAAATTATCAGACAGACTTACAAAATATTTAAAATAATTAGGATTAATATATTAAAGTCTCTAACAAAAAACTAGACAAAATGGAAAAAGAAATGTATAAGCAAGGAAATGAAAAATTTTAGACACAATAAAAATACTTAAAAAAATCAACAAACGTATACGAGAAATGAAATATGCATTGGGAGAGTACATCAGGAAACTGGCTACAGCCCAGCAAAGAATAGGTGGGCATGAAATTAGATCCAAAAAACTATTCTAAACTGAAATTCAGAGAGACAGAAAAAGAAAGCAAACACAAAAGAACCCCTAAGAATTTTTTTTTAATTATGGGATAATATTTCAAGAGATATAACATATATGTAATTGGAATACAACATTGAGAAGAAAAAGAGAACGAAGCATGAGAAATATATAGAGAATTAATACCTGTAAAATTTCAGAATTAATGACAGGAACATTATAGATCCAGGAAGCTCAGAGAACACCAAACAAGGTAAATACTACATGGACTATACTGAGGTATACAGTATTTAAACTGAAAAAAAAAATAAAAAAAGACAAAAAGAAAATCTTTAAAGAAGTTACAGGTAGGAAAAATATCTTACTTATAGAATAAAGAAAATTACAGTGGGCTTTGTGTGAGAAGCCATGCGAAAAAATTAAAGGACGAAAGAGAGGAGTAAAATATTTAAATTGTTGAAATTAGAAAAAAAAAACCCCCACAAAACTAGAATCCTTTATCCAGTGAAAGAGAAATACACCTTTTCAGACAAAGAAAAACAGAGAATTTATTGCCAGCAGATCTGCCCTGTAAAAAAATGTTAAAAAACATTTCTTTAAGCAGAAGGAAAATTTTATAGGTCAGCAACTTTGATTTATGAAAGAAAGGAAGTGCATTGGAAAAGGAATGAATGAAGTATGTGTGTGTATGAGTATTTTTTAAATAGCAAAGACCTGGAACCAACCCAAATGCCCATCGATGATAGAATGGACAGGGAAAATGTGGCACATATACACGATGGAGTACTATGCAGCCATAAAAAACGACGAGTTCTTGTCCTTTGTAGGGACATGGATGAACCTGGAAACCATCATTCTCAGCAAACTGACACAATAACAGAAAATCAAACACCGCATGTTCTCACTCACAGGCAGTATTGAACAATGAGAACCCATGGACATAGGGAGGGGAGCATCACACACTGTGGTCTGTTGGGGGGAAATAGGGAGGGACAGTGGGGGGTGGGAGTTGGGGAGGGATAACATGGGTAGAAATGCCAGATATAGGTGATGGGGAGGAAGGCAGCAAATCACACTGCCATGTGTGTACCTATGCAACAATATTGCATGTTCTTCACATGTACCCCAAAACCTAAAATGCAATTAAAAAATAAAACAACAATAACAAAAAATTTATCTAAGGGATAATTGTTTAAAGTAATGCTGGTAAAAATATATTGGGTGATCATAGCATACAATAATAAAATGAATGACAGCAATGTCTCAAGGGGTGTGAAGGAGTAATTGGGAATACTCTCTAATAAGGTTAAGTCCGTAATATGTGAAACTAAATAGTATTACTTCAAGGTAGACAAGATTATTTTAAAATTTATATTGTAAATTCTAGAGTATCAACTCAAAATATTTAAAGAAGCATAATTTAAATACTAACTGACGAGATGCAACAGAATCATATAAAATGCTGAGTTAAAACTAGATGAAGTAGAAAAAGAAGCCTCTGGCAATGAATAGAAAACAACACTACTAAGAGAAAGAATCCAGTGGAAAAAAAGCTACATGTTATGTTATTCCAATCATATGACATTCTAGAAAAGGCAAAACTAAAGAGACGGTAAAACGATCAGTGGTCAGCAGGGTGTGTAGTTTACAGGGATAGGTTTGAATAAGAGAAGCCCAGGAGATTTTTTTAAATGTTGAAACTATTCTATATCTTACTATAATGGTGACTACAAGACAATAAGCATTTTTCAAGGTCCATAAAACTTTACACCACGAACAGTAAATAATGTATACAAATTGAAAAAAAACATCATTTAGCTACTTGGGCAATCCCAGGAAAGAATGCAGACTTTAATAACATAATTTAAAGGTCTCATATGTATGAAACAATGTTGCTGTAGATAGGGGATGATAAAGTAATAACCTAAGTCACTTTGGAATGAATGAATCTGTAAGACTAAATAAACTGTACACACATACTGTATTCTAGTAGATAAAATTCTTTTCTGTGGAGTGTACGTTAACAATTCTGAAAACACTGTACCTATATATTAGAATGGAACAATGGCAGGTGGATGCCAGGTTTCTCACTGCTGAATTATGACATTACAGATAAGCAGGAGGAGGAGGCTAGAGTGATCCATGTGATAATTGATCATTCAATTATTCTGATGTATTGGACACATCAAATATACTGATGTTTAGCTTAATACAAAGATGGCTACATGTAGAAATATTTATTGATAGGTCTATATACACACAAATATTTTCTTCTGCCAACTAAGAGAATCTAGAATAAAACCACCACCTCAGTATCAAGGAACACATGTAGGATATAGATCTTCTGTTCTAACACCATCATCTCCAGTAAAATAAAATGGGGATCCTTAGAGAAATAACTGTTTTCAGGACGTTATTTAGAATTGG
>PVKP010032060.1:0-26347 GCA_004027715.1 Plecturocebus donacophilus | reverse complement strand
TGGAACTGAATTTTATGGAGATAAATAACAATATCCAATTGTGCCAATTAAAAGGATGTTTTCAAGGATATATTTGAGTAGTTAATTAATATAAGGATATATCTGTTAACATGTCATGTACTTGGTCAAATGCTTTCAGCCAGAGCAATTTTCCTGCAGTTTTGTTGCCTATAGTTCTGGTTCTCTCCATTATGAACACTGACTTCAAACTTGACAGAATAGGCTTTCCCTAATCCCAATGTACCAATCTATTTTTCTTGTGGAAAAAAAAATTCCTACTGAACGACCTTCAGTTCTGATGGCAATGTGACACTAACATGCTCTGATATGCACATAAGATATCTGCTATTCTCGCATACCTTGCTACTCTTTCAGTAGGTTTTTTTTACTGAAGTGATGAGGTAGGAAAAGGGAGGGAAACTTTCGGGGCTAATTTCGGGAGACAAGTCATGAAATTGCATGACCTGCTTCAGGGCCTGTAGTGACTGCCATGATATGAACAAAACCATCAGAAACCCGAGGGTTTATCAAGAGTGACCCCAGGAGAAGTGTGAACACCTTCCCCTTCCTCTCAGTGGGCAGTGTAAGCCCCCTGGCACTGCAGCTTCTTGGTACCACTTGAGAGGCGCTCTTGATTCCAATGTCAGAGACACCAGGATTCGGATCCCTTCAGGTCATGAACAGCCTTAGAGATTTCCAAGCCTCAGAGGCTGAGACCCAGGAAAACCAAGGGATGTCCTCAGGGCTACAAACAAATACAGGCAGAGCCAGTACTGGAATTTACATTTCTTGACTACCTGTCTAGTTTGTTTTCTAGTTTTCATACCACTACCCAGATAAGATTATTTTTAAAAAAGCAAAACTTATATTTACTTTGCAAAATCACAGTAGAACAGTAGAACTAAAAAGAATGGACATTCACTTCATTCATTTTTCTATTTATTTTTGCTTCTACTGACCTATAAATATAGAAGAAGTGAACCCAGTAGTTTCAAATGTATTCAAGAATAAAGATATAATGTGACGAAGAAAATTGTGCTCTACCAGTCAATGTGGGAGAACATGAGAAGCCAAAATTTTATTTTATTTTATTATTATTTTTTATTTTTTTGAGATGGTGTCTCACTCTGTTGCCCAGGCTGGAGTGCAGTGGAGTGATCTCAGTTCACTGCAACCTCCACCTCCCAGGTTCAAGAGATTTTCCTGCCTCTGCCTCAGTCTCCCAAGTAGCTGAGATTACTGGCACTCGCCACCACGCCTGGCTAATTTTTGTACTTTTAGTCGATACAGGGTTTTGCCATGTTGGCCAGGCTGGTCTCAAACTCCTGGCCTCCCGTGATCCACCTGCCTCAGCCCCTCAAAGTGCTGGGATTACAGGCACGAGCCACCACGCCTGGCCACAAGTTGAAATTTTAAAATCAGGTTGTATGATTTTAATATCAAGCTGCTTACACAGACTACTTCCAAATATCTGCATAAGTAACTACTGGTTACACTCACACTAGCCCACTGCCAAATAACAAAGCCTACAAAGTAGTTACTTAAATGTTGCAGTGCTCCCCACAAAGCATTATATTAATATATTAATCTTCATTTATTTAAAGAAAATTTCAGAAAAAAGGTATAAGAACACATATTCAGATTATCATAATTTATAGTAGTATCTATTTTCAAATGCTAAATTAAAATAACTTTAGCATGCATTTATGTGATTACTACATAAATAACTATTTATACATGAGCAATCATCCACCTGCAAATGGCAATGTGAAGACTATACTAGGTGAGGCATACTTCTTCAAACACCAAGGATGAATCTGTTTCCTTCATAATAAGTGTTCAAAAAATGTTTAATGAATTCATGAACATTTGTAATTTAGAGCCATGTGCTCAAACTTAGCTCTGATAAACATGGATTGTGAATATGTAAGCTCTTCGAATTGAGCCAGATGGCAAACAAAATCTGAACCAAAAATTACCAAAATACTATATATATAGCCAAGATTCTATTCACACTTTAGTCAATGTGAATTGAAAATTGTCAATATATTTTGAGTGTATTAGGCATATAAGCAAATAGCCAAGAGATCAACACATGAAAAATGTTTATACTGGTTCCTTCTGGTATCTTTTCAAACAAGATCTATTTGGGAGTTTTAACTTCTCAATTGAAAAGTTCAGAGACTTTGACGTAGGAAAGTGTTTTTAGGCATGGGAAGAAGTAAAGACCTTTATCCCACAAATGATTTCATAAAGATCATCTCTCCACAAATGAGGAGTTGTGATTAAAAATCTCCACATCTTATATATTTATACTATTGTGAATAAAATTATACGGTGTTTGCAATGTTCTGGAAAAAGTGATGTGTACTTTACAATTATTTAATTCTTATAACAACACCATGAGGATTATAATATCACCTTTATTTTATAGCTCTGAAAACTGAAAGGTAATGGGGTTAAATAAATTGCTGAAAGCCACACGTGGTTATTATGTGGGGGTTTAGGATTAGAACTCATGGCTCTCTCACTCCAAAGCCCGCGTTTTAAATAGATCATTATTCTGCCTCCTTGAAATCTGAAAAAATAATTTTTAAACAAACTCCAATTTGTAAAAATGTACCTGTGTAAAAAAAGAAAGAAAAAGAAAGGCAGACCATGGCAACACATGGAGTCCAGAGTCTTGGATTCAAAATCTGATTCTATCACTGGGAGACAGAAGCACACTATCTTGAAACACTTAGTTGTAAGTGTCATTCAATACAAGAATAAGATTTAATATATTGTTTTTGAAGCATACAGTTTTGTGTATGAAGCCCCATGCTAATTCTGAGTTCCATTATATATGCCAGAGATCTGTTCTTACTAGAACGATTTTCATTTAGGAACATACTGCAAGCACATCCTATAATCAATATCATCTTTCTGTGTGTTAACTCTAGGTCACTAGTTCATCTCTTATTACCATAACTATTTTCATCCTTGAACTATTTTCATCTTCTTTCTGTATGTTAACACTTGATCACTAGTTTGTTCACCCCACAAATCTCTTTCCAAATGCAAGCATACAGCAGCACAGAGCCCTTGATGTAGGTTATTACTTCTTTCACGCATTGCAGAAATCAAAACCCAATTATTCCAACCCTGGTGACTGCCCCAGCTACACTGCATTCAGGTTTAGATATATACTATTTCTTCTCTTGCGACTAAACAATATACATATATAAAAGAAAATTTTCCCCTAGGTCTTAGGTAGAAAAGAAGGAAGAAAGAAAAAATGGAAAGCCTGTTTTAACAGATTTTGTTCTACCACTGGTTAGGAAACAAGTACAAGCAGGAATTCTTCATCCTAGAAAACATGATAATTTGTTAAATAATAATATGCGTTCTTCAAAAAACTTATAATACCAGTATAGCAAATATCACATACGGTATATATTTTGAATTTGCCAGATTTCCTCCTGTTAAGAAACCAGGCTAGAGTTCCAAGAAGTTTATTTGATCCTATTATTTCTAAAAGTTTTCAAGCTTTTGACCTTAAGGCTTTTAGACGAGTTAGGATTGAATAAGGTGAAGTCATTTAAGTAACTTCACACAGCACATTTGTTTTCTCCAAGGCATTCACACATCATCTACATATATAGTGTACACTGTAAACTACTTTCCTGAACTTTTTCAGCTGCATTTGAAAAGATGTTCTTGCGTTCTGTATGTGCTTATAATCACAAATTCAGTGAATACTCACTCAGAGAGCAAATTTAAACTGTGAAACAACACATGACCCCACAAAATGTCAGAGCCTGTGCCAGCCAACAGGGCACTAATGACTAAATTCTACCCACATCCAACCCAGCCCCTGTCTTAATGGACATAGAAAGCTTGCTATCAAACGCATATACTCAGGGCTACACGTGGCATTGTCTCCCCTACACTATTCACCTTCAAATATGTCTCTCATACTATTAAAATTAGTCACTTGCGTTTCTGTTTGTTTCATCCATAAGTAGGCATTTCATTCACAACTTCTCACACTGAGAGAATGCTCTCGAAGAGGAGGAGGCCATGTACTACACTCCATGTGATTATAAAATACTGGTCTTACTATGACAATACAGTACATGGCTTACAAAAATGCAAGAACACTGAAAGCAAGATGCATTCCCAACAAAGAAATCACAACGGATGGAAGTCCACCACCATGTAAATGGACAGTCTCACTACATTTGTACTGGCTGCGAGCCAAATATGAGAGATTTGAAAAAGGAAAGTCATCTGAAATATAGAAACTCGAGTTCGAGCCCTCACCTGTTTTCCTCACATGTCCAGAAGGGGTAATAATGTTAATTGATGGGGTATGGTGAAGACAGAAGACTCTATATTTTTAATGCAAAAATGTAAACTGTTATTATGACGTGAGTTATGAAGCAACTTCCTAGATATGTGAGGACATGAGATGGCCGAGGACTCATTCCCTTCTTGATCATTCTCCATTTGGTGTCACCTAATTATTTATGGTGTTCCTCCCTGGAGTATTTGAAAGGTTTTAACTTCCATGCAATGAGGCATATACATAATTATCTTTAATCTGAATACGAAACACAAAATACCATAAGCCTCAACTACTTGGTATTTGTGCTCAGAAAAGATCAGGGCAGAGAACAGAGTTCCATCTTTTCTGAATGGTCAATCAGAAAAGATGACTGACCATCAGATTGACCAAACTGAACTAATGACAACATGATTTCCAACACTTTACAAGAACCTGAGATTATCCCAAGAAACTCTTCAAATACACTCAGAGCCAATGAAGAGAGCTCAGAAGACACTTACAGCAGCAACCAGGCCAGGAGCTACCAGAGGTGACTCTGTGGTACACAATCTATGTGCTGACAGTTTAACATAGATGAGAAATGTAAGGAATGAGGGAACTATTCCACCCTTTTACCCCTCCATCTCTGTCTCCCCCATCACGCAAATTAAATGTCATCAATAGAAAGGTCAACAACACAGAATACTTAAAATGCTGAGAGTAAATATATGGCTTTTATATTTACAAGTCGGGGGAGCACTCCATAAGAACTCTCCTGACTTGTAAAATGGTACAGTGTGTTAAAAACTGTTTAAGTCTTTTTTAAACACTGAGTTGAATGTTTCAAGTACGTATACCAATCATAAAACTAGATTTTAATTGGGGAAAAAATAATATAGAGTATTTCTGACTCATTTAATATATGGTTTCAACTTTTTAGAATTATTACCATTCAAGAGAGTTCTTTCAAAAAATATCATGGATAGCAACTTTTTTAGCTTAAACTCTAAATGTAAGTTGCAGGAGAAGAGCTGAGTAAGATAAACACTTCTTTGCTGCACTTTTTGGATTTCAATTAACACCTAATTAACTAGACTTCTTAATACAAATATGTAGTTGAGCTCTTTAGAACAGCTTGACAGGATTAGCACACATTCTGTAAGGAGCTGAGAAAACAAGCAGTCCATTAGCCAGTCCACAATATCTCAAAGTCCAATAGTCAGCATTGCATTTTTAGGGCTGACAATGGCAAGAATGAAATAAACAAGCAAGGGATTCCCTCCTCCTGCTTTCTGGAAAAGAACATCATCTTTGTTATTCATTCCATAGCTTTGAGGTTATATATTTTTTAAGTTTTCCTCCTCAAGTATTAGTATTCAATAGATAACTAAAGACAAAAACCACGAAAGTCATATTGCTAAATCATTCTGCTGTATCCAGGGTTGGGGAGAGGGCTCTTCACTCCTCAATTTAGGAAGGATAAGTCCACAATTAATTCCAGATCTTGGAATATGAAAGAACGGTAAGAGGTTTCCAAACTCCCCTCATCCTGAGGATGAGGAAATCCTACATCCTCAGGAACTTTGCCAGGCCTTTGAGCCCTGGCCTAAGTCTGAGCTCAAGAGGCTGCAGGGGGGAGTTCTCACAGTTTAGGGGAGCAATGTGGCTCCCCACCCCCACCACTTCCCTAGACACCAGATGGTCTCAGCAGGATGTGCAATGCCTCATTTTAAATGGATTATTTGCCTCATCTTCTCTAAGCATTCTTAGAAAAGCTTAAGGAAGGTCCTAGTTTTAAATGTTTTAAGCAGATGGGTCTAAGGCACTATTAGAATAAGTAATATGAAAAAAACGAAGGATGGTGAATTATCAGTACTTGATACTACCTACCTGGGTTCCAGAAGAATTTAAAGGCTAACCCCTTTTCTGTAAATGTTCCCATCAAGGCCTCAATGACTGAAAGGACTGAAGGATGATTAAGGTGACTAATAGCCATAAGAAGGTTTGCAAAGAATATGGTTTTAACTATTGGCAAGTAAGTCTCAATTTTACATGAGACAGATTTGCTAAGATGTTCAAAAATAGGATTCCTGCATACACAATGGGGAAAGACAATATGGTTTCTGAAGGAGGAACCATACATGGCTTATATTAGGCTTTCATAGAAAAGGAAACTGTTGGCCGGGTGCTCACGCCAGGTGCCAGTACTTTGGGAGGTCAAGGCGGGCAAACCTCTTGGTTCAGGAGTTCAAGACCTGTGGGGGCAACATGTGAAACCCTGTTTCTACCAAAAAAAAAAAAATTAGCTCAGCGTGGTGGCATGCACATGTAGTCCCAGATTCTCCAGAGGCTGAGGTGGGAGGATTGCTTGAGCCTAGGAAGTCAAGGCTACAGTGAGCCAAGATCATACAACTGCACTCCATCCTGGGTAACGGAGTGACATCCTGTCTCAAAAAAACATTTTTTTTTTAAAGGAAGCCATCATCAGGGTAAAAGGAAAGCTGTGGAATTATATGTTAACTTTTTCAAAAAGCCTTTGCTCAGCTCCACACATATGAACTGTTTCACCTTGGTCTAAGGAGGCCTACACTGAGTCAAGTAGGTTGACTGAGCACGTACTTGAATTAAGAATTGTATGTATTATTACATCCACTAGCTAATAAAAGGGGTTCCACTTAGATTTTGAATTTGTGAATGACATTATCCTCTTCAGAAGCAAAACGTGGGAGGATCTTAGGAGACTATGTAAACAAACAGAAAGAAAAAGAAATGAAAAGCCTTTGACCTTGCTTAGTCTGAGTGAATGTAGTTAAGAAAAAAATAATCTATCTTTTTCATACCTAATAACGGTAACTGCCATCGTGGGCCAAATATGGATGTGGGCCCTCAAGGCAAGATCTAAGGAATTACTACTGGCAAGCGAGCAGCAGAATTCAAGTGTACGGAATATAATGTCTTATCCATCCCTTTTACAAACACTGCATTTTGGCCACTTCTGAGTTAGGACCAAAGGCAAGAAGAGAAAAAAAATTCAATATCTGAGGAATGAAAATTAAATAGAAGAAACTGATTAGGAGAAGCAGCTCTATGAAATGCATTTTTAAATGAGAGTAAAGCAGTCTAGAGAGGCACGACAAGAAATAAGTGTTTGGATATCTAAAATTATGATGGAATAAAAATATGGGGCCAAAAGAATGAGGCAATGTTACCTAGAAATTATAAACTGAGGAAAATTATCACAAGGATACTAGGACACTGTGGCTCTGACTATACAGAAAAGCAGAAATAATTTTCTAAAATGCGGAAAGCCTATTTCTATGCAGACAGGCTTGCAGATGCTCCTCTAAAGGCAAATTTAACCTTGCAAGTCACTGACCTTTAATCGTGCTTGGGTTTTTATTATTATTATTCACAATTAGGAGTTATTTACTCAGAAGCTTCTAGGTAGAAAGTCTTTCTTCAGGAGTTCACAAGTGTCTACAGAGCATAAGGATATCGTTCTTCATAAACATTTTACTCTGTCAATTCTATACACCTCTACCTTTCATTCAAAAGACTAATTTCTTCAATTTCTCCTATTAGATATTCTAATTGCAGTTGCCTAAGCTTTCCTAATATTCCCTTAAACTCAAAAAAAGGAAAGAAAGAAGAAGGAGAAGAAAGGGAGAAAGGAAAACAAGGAAGGAAAGGAAGGAAAGAAGAGAAGGAGAAGGAAGGGTATGTGTTAATACCCAGTTAGATCATCGGGCATCTGCTTTTCCATGTAATCTGTACACATATTTGGCAGAAGATTAATTTACAAACTGAATTTGCCCAGGCTCTTCACAGATATTAGTACTCAGATTAACACTTATTTCTATAGTATGCCAATGAAACAGGACACCTCCGTCTCTGCTCTGGAATGAGCTCCTGCAGCATCAACTTCCCATTGTCCCTTGGGACCCTCCTGACCTAGAGAGTAAGAGAAATCTGATGGCATATTCCGATGATTGTGTACTGCACTGATGAAAGACAGCCAGACATTCCTTAGAATTATCTGCATCTTTGTGTATATCTACTTACACAGGGAAATAAACTACCTATATTTTGTCTTAATGGATTTGGCCATATAAATGTATCTGCAGCTGTGCTGCACTGACTCAGCTACTATCACCTATACCAGTAATGTCTTTCTAAATCAAAATTCTGTCAAATAAACACAAGGATTCCTTTCTGCCCTACAATTTCTTGAACTTGAAACCAAGTTCTGCTAGCTAAACAAATTGTATTCTATTTCACAAATGTGTTGAGGATAATGCAATTTTTAAAGTTGTAATTGACAAACATATCTCATTGGGTAACCCACATTTGATCTTGTTTAGAAAAAAAGTTTGCAAATGGCAGTATTAACAGTCTACAGATATTGAAAATGTATTAAGAACATATTAAATTCCTAACAGTGGTAATCTATCCCTGTAATAAACATTAGAAACCGATTATGATCTCTTTCCTCAGGGATTTGGGTCTGGAAAATATGAAACTACGTCTTCACTTCACCCATAATCAGATATGCAAGTAATTGCATCTATTAGTCTGGACTCCTGGTAAACCTGGACTAATTTCTATTGTTATCATCTCAATGAAAGCCTCCAAAAGGTCAACTAACAATGCAGTGTAATTGTTCACAGCCAGACTTCACAGCCAGGAAACTTGGAATCAAGTTCTGGGTAACCTTAACAAAGACATGTGACCTGACTGGGCCTCTGTTTTCCTATCTGTATAATGGGAAGAGTAACAAACTCTACCATATGGGACTGTTGTGAACATCAGCACTCAGAAGTGCTTTAAAACCACAAAGTCATGATTGTCATTGTTATATCAAGCCTCTGTATACTTTGAGGAATTTGAAGACCCCTGCTAGAGAACTTCAGAAAGAGTCCTTTATTTCATGGGCCATGTCCTCCACGGGGACTAAGGAAGTCCCCAACTTCCTTATTTCAGTGACCTTTTTTTTTTCACTATGGCTTGGGATTTCAATGTATTATTTCATTTTTTCCTACAATTGCAATTTGATTTGACCTTCCCACTGCTAAAACGGAGGCACTAAAATTTTGCCCATCTTTAGCCAAGATGGTAAATTGAAGCCTACATTCAAAAGCAGAGTAGATAATTTTCAAAGGAATCTCACATTCTGCGCATACTTCTTCGCCTTCCACTTAGGCCATTCTTATTTCTCTCTCATTACACACACACACACACACACACACACACACACACACACACAAGCATGCTTGTGAACACACACACACAGGTGTGCACTGGTATACCTCTTCTGCTCAAAAACAGGGAAGAGATAAGATTAGGATAATAATCCATTCAATGTTGGTTTTGTTGTTGCTTTACTTTCACCACTATATTAAAAAATAAGCCAGCATCAAAGAGGAAACAAAAAGTAAATGCTATTAAAGTCTTTTTTTTCCTTCCCTACATGTTTATTTGCTGAGGAACTAAACATTAATGTCTGAGGTGTGTTTCAACACACATGGTGCAAATACTTACCTGCTTGAATCTTTCACAAAACAGGGTATCAAAGTAGATGTTTTCCTAGACAATCTTTTGAAAGAAAGTACTTCATCTCTGCCTTACCACAAACAAGAAGACACACAATTTTCAGCAAGTTGCAACATTATTCAAAAGGAATTTCTTGGCAAAAGGTACATTGAAGGAGTTGTATAGAGAAGATTCTGAATGGCCAGCCACTAGTCACCCACCATAGCAATCAGCGTCTCCTTGTCCAAACCATGAGGAATGGCCCAAGAAACTTTTAGACGGAAAATAGATACAGTTCTTAGAAGTGACAGCAGGGAACTGATCAGCAAAATTAAATTAAATCAGAACTCTGAGCTCCAGCCTTACAGGCTCCTGCTAAACTACTCTGAGTTTTGAGAAAGTAGTGGTATTTAAGGGTGCACCAGGAAAGACGTGATAATGTGAACACAACACACGTACCCTTTTTGTCAAAACAATGCGCCATCAAAGGTAAAAATTAACCAGGGAATTTCCAGCATTTTTCTTCATTGTGTACACCTCTCCTTCCTCCAGGCCCAAGAGAGGGTGAATAAGGCTTATCTAGTTATGGAAGGGAAGAAAACCCAGTCACAGACAGCAACCCCGCACGGAATTTGGAGATGTCTAGATATATTTGACTTTGTCCACTCCCTTCCTCCACGCTTTGCTGACGCCCATACCTCTTGCGACGCGACCCAACGTGCCTTCCGCTTACAAACCGCTCTACTAGGTTAGCCCCAACCACAGTGTAACCTTTCCGAAGTTAGTCGTGCGTCCACACTGAGCGCGGATGACCTCAGCCACAACCCAATAGAGCAAGAAACCAGGAGCCCGGCCAGGAGCCGCGGCCGGCGGTGACCGTCCCTGGGCGCGGCGCTCACGTGGTAGCGGCCCCGGGCACGTGCGCCTCAGACCTTAGGCAGCGAGAGGGAAGCGCCGCCCTGCGCGGGAGAGGCTGGCGGCGACAACAGACCCGCAGAAGGGAGGGGAAGGACCTGGGACACGCAGGGACCCTGCGAGGCGAGAAGCTGAGCTTCAAGCAGTGCCGGTCTAACTGCAGTTCCCTCGGGTGTTCGCAGGAAGGAAGACACAAGTTTGAATGGGGTAGCAACTCAAAAACATTTTTTTCCCAGGTTATTTCAAATGGGCAAATGCGTCAGAATCCTATCTGGAAGTGAGTTCTTCCGAGATTGTCACAATCTCCTTCTAGCCTGGAACCCACACTTGAAATTCCTGACAAAAGAGGGAGCCAAGTTGTTCTGAGGTAGCAATGCCGCCCTCCTGTATCTTTTGGGGAACCCTGCCCGCTCGGTCTCTGACAAGCGCTGGGAAACCGCGCCCTGGGGCGGGGGGGGGAGACAGAGAGAGAGAAGGTGGTATCCCTTCCAGATGCATAAAGCCCGCTGAGTGCTGGAGTTTAAAACGTACAGCAGCCAGCTATATTTATGACTTGTTTCGTTTTGCTGGGCGAGGGAAGACGGATCAGAAACTCTAGAGCGTTTTTCCCAAACTGGGAAACGGGAGCTTGGCAGTGGATCCCGCTAGCACAGAACTCTTAGTCAACTGAGGCCACAGCAGCTGCCACTTGGGGGTGGCGAAGGGGAGGAAAAAGGGGGAAAGAAGGAGGGGCAGCTGAGGGGCTGACGCGGGCGGGATGGAAACAGGTGAGCTCCCGCCGCCACCCGTCGGAAACCCAGAGCAGTGGCCCCCGGCACGCCACTTACCAGCTTTACAGGGGTCCTTGTAATCTATAGTCTCTGCTTTATCCTCTTCGTTCCCATCAAAAGTGTAATCATAATCGAGGCCAGCGCAGACCCATAACCCCCGGTAGAAAACAATCCCCGAGGCCACCAGCCACAGGAGCATCCTTCGACAAAGCGTTTCCCACCCCATCCTCCTCCCGCGGAGGAAAAGGAGGGGACGGGACGCGGAGGTTAGGCAGCCGCGGTCCGCGCTGAGGTGCGGGGCTGGGGGCACCGGCGCTCTTCTCCCCACCGCGAGGCTCCTCGGCGGGACCGGGGTGCTCAGGTGTCCGGAGACACGTCGATGCCTCCGGGACAGTAGAGAGGGGGAAGCACTGCCTGTGACCCCCCGTCGCAGGGAGAAGTTGGCCAGGGGCCCGCGGGTGGGCGGAGGGCAGGTAAGGAGCTCGGCACCCGCAGGCGGGGAGGGCGGCTGCAGGCAAACTCGGCTCTCGCGGCGCGGGCGCTCGCAGCCTGCCGGGTCGTCCTTCTGGCCGCCCAACTTCCCGCGGCCGCGGTTCGGCGAGAGGCGCCCCGCGGGCTCAGCTGCCAGCAGAGCTCGGGCTCCCGCGCCGCGTCCCCGCTGCTGCCAGGACTCCGCGACCGAGCGCGGGCCGCCGCCGCCTGAGCCCAAAGCCGCCGTCGCCGCTCCGGGAAGATGAATCCGGTCTGCACATCAGCACATCTGAACTGAAAGGGGAGACCGAGAAAGGGGGTGGGGGGCAGGCATTTCTACGCCGCGAGGCCTGAAAAGCCTGCAGAAGCCAGGAAAGCAACTGACTGCAAAAGAGCAAAAGTGTGAGGATTTGGGGATGCACTGTTTGCCTTCCCCCCGCCAGCCTGTCTTTTTACCCTCTTCCTAACTTGAGAAAAAAAAATATTCGCAGCATCTAACCCAATCAGTTGCATCCTGCTTACTTATTCATACAATCAGGGTCAGGATCCGGGCCACAGCCTCCTCTCTTGACTTCTTTTGATAGCCTTAGACAAACAGACAGGAGCGCGCTGACAATTCCATTTACATTTTACCAAAGATAAAATGAATATATATTTTGCATCTGTGCCCGCTAACAGCAATTAATAGATGATGTACGTGTCAGTTGAGAGTGCCAGACAGGGGGTGGCGCGAAGGATCGTGATAACTTAGCAGCAAATCCCTATTTCCCCTCCCCCCAAATAAGCAGCGAGTGTGTGTTTCTTTCCTTTGCTCCCGTTTAACCTTAGAGCAGCGCAGGAATGAAGGAAAAGTGTCCGAGTCTTCGCGATTTTGGTAAGAAAATAGACTACTGTAAAAGGCTCCTAACCAGCAAAGTTTTGCTAAGAACTAAGATCCTCAGAACCGAGTTTAAAGAAAAAAAAAAATCCAAAATCGAGTTACAGATTGCAGCAGCAGGAAACGCTAAGACCTTGCTGATGGGCTGGCGCTATGGCTCACGTGGGCGCAGGAAGGGAAGTTGGATGGAATACTCGGATAGCAAATTTTCTATGACAGTTCTGGCGCCCATGAGCAGAGTTGCTCAGTATCCTCCGGCTTCAGTTGTTTTACTTCTTCAGAGGAGAGGGTGTAAAACCTGGCAGGAGGGTCAGCGAGGTAAACCACATGTCAGCCGAGCAGACTCAAGACAAACACAGGTTGTGGGAAATTGGGGAGGAAAAAATCGGAGGAAATCTCTGCAAAACCCCTGTTGTGAGCAATTCCAAGGTTTCCCCACATCTGCAAGCAGTTTCCAAAATAGGTGAGATGACTTCTCCCCCAACAAGCTTCCAAGGGACTGGTGATTGGGAGCTTTCCTTTTCCAACTAAATCTTTTCCAACTGAACTGTCATTTTAGGAAGGACTTGTTTTGTTTTTTTCTTTTTTTTAAAAAAAAAAGCCTTTGCATTTTTATTTGACTAGTGTTCCCCCATTCACATTATCATCTAGAGGAAAATATGAAGGTAACCACACACACACACACACACACACACACACACACACACACACACTCCTTTGACATCTTTGGTTTGGAAGATTTTACTGGGTTTTATTCATGTTTATTAGAGAAAAGTAAGAACCCAATCTTGAAGAAGTACCAACCATTTTCAACTTAAACTAAAAGTATAGGAAGACTAAGCGTAACTGAATTGATCCAGTGTTCTTTGCAAAACTGGGTCTTTCTCAGAGGCCACTGCAATGATGGAGCCTCCCTTGCATAGGTCTTAAACTCTGAATGACCAGGATACAGAGCAGAAGTAGATTTTTTTAAAGCACATGTTCAATAAGCAGGTAGAGTCGTTTGATTTTGAAATCTCTTGCTGAGTCATTCTCAAATTCTCTTAGCCATCCAAAAAAAAAGTTTGCATAATTAATAATAGTGTTGCCCTAGTGCAGGGCTCGACAAGAATGTACCCTGCTTAGCATATCTGAAAGCCCAGAAAATGCAAGTGTCATGTAGAAGATTCCTGCTCTTCAGCTGCTGACAGTGTCCTCATTCCCTACCCCAAAACCTTAAAAATATCTCTTGTTAATCTAAAGGCCTGCAAACATCTCCTTAAACTATTTTATCATGTGTAAATTTGCAAGAATTTTTACCTAGAGTTTGCCTAAACATCACTTACTATGCAGAATAAATATGATTTTTTCATTGGTTTTGGGGAAAAAAGTACTGTATAGGGATATCAGCCTCATTATGTATAATGACACCTGTTTTTTCTTTAACAGATATTCATTACTTGGTTTTATAATTTTATAAATTTGTAGTCCAGAGAGTTAAAATGATTATCATAATAGAACCTCAAGTAAAAATATAGGAATGCTTCTTTATAGCTAATATACTTGCAGAGAATACTTACAATACCTAGCCTTAATCCCTGTTTATTTTTAAATATTAAATCTAACTCTAGGTTTGTAATAATAAAATTCGTTTTTTTCTTTAAACTAATTTTGTCTCTATAGTTTCTATGATTACAAACCAAAAATAGATTTTTCCCTGTCCATGAAAGAAACATAAATTTGCAAGAATAGGTTTATGAGCAGAGTTGATTGCTCTGTCATAGCATAGCTGCAGACATTCAGTAGGTGAATTCAATCTCCTCAGGAAGACAAAAAGGAGAAATTGATTCCCTCAGTAAAACATATGCTGATGTTGCCCTGGCTTCTAGCTGGCAAGCTCTGTTGATCAACATTGCCACCTGCAACAGGACTCCATCCATCACTCTCAGCAATGATAGGGAATGAAGCCACCCAAGAGGGCCACAAAAGGCAAGCTCTATTCCAATTGGTATATCACATTGGAAATACCAATTAAAATAACCTTCCCTTGTAGAAAATATTAATTAGACATGTATACTTTCTAATCTAGATTTGTGCAAAGCTAGATGTGATCATTTTGTGTTACAAAACCAAGTAATACATGAAAGAACATATTTCCCTCTTGTCCCTTGTGAAAAAAATAATAAATCAGACAAAAATAAAATGTGAGTTTTCCTCTTCCCTCTGGTCTCACTCCCTCCTCTGAACTAAAAACTGTTAACTTGTTAACAAAATAGCATCTATATAGATTGACTTCTCAAAAACAGCAAGTATTAGCAATTTCCTATTACTTCAAATCTTTAAAAATCCTTCTTTGTGTTAATGCTACTGTTATTCTGAATGAACCTATATGCAATTCAGTCAAATACTTTTAAGTGAAGAGATGATTCTTAGAGCCTCAATGGACTTTGACTTCCACATTTTCTTTTTTTTTAATCTTTCATTCTATGGCTATATATATATATATATATATATATATAGCATTCAAAATATGCCATTATTGCTATTTCCTAAATAACAAAAAAAGCATCTGAGAAAGAATGAAAAAAGCACAGAGCCATATTTGCTTCATTCACAAAGGTGTGGAAGAAAGTTTTGTTTGTTAAGAAAAGGCATACACCTCCCCAGGAAATAAAAGGAGCCTTCCTTCTGCAATGGATTTCAGATTCTAATCTGAGTAGGGGACCCCTAAAGGGAATCTCTGGTTATTCTTTAGTAGTTTACTGTACTAGTCTTTCTATCTATTGTGCTCTTCCTGTGGGGCACAGAGATGCCCTTCATTTTTATAGCTTTTAGCTACTCCAGGCCATTTAGCTCTTAGTTTCACCCCATTCTGATGTGACTCTCTACTGGATACATACAACTTTATGAACTTTCCTTCAACTGTATATGGCATTGCCTAATTCTATAGTTCAGTGACCCAAAGTGTGGTGCTTAAACTGCTGAGAGTACATAAAGTCATTTTAGGTAATGTAGTAATAAATTACATATAGATGTGTATATGTAGCAGAAAAATAGTTATTAAATTTGCCTTTGCATATGTAGTTCTTACAATTATGCTTAAGAAAAAAAACAAGGCACTTGGTTTGTGAAATTAAGCCAATAATGAAGGTAGCATGGGAAGGTTAACTAACGTTTGATAAACACTGATCCAGTTCAGCTCCTGTCCTTCACTACACTACACTGCCTGTGGGTTCTTGCAATTTACGTCTTCCATCACACCTGTCCCACAGTGGATTCCTTCTCTTACCTGCTTATCACTCATTCTCATTTCCAGTCCTTCAACACAAAAGGGTTATGTCTGGACAGGGAAATCACATGTATTTATTGTTGGTACTTTGAGTTTGTTTGCTGTTTCAGGCATTACTTACTATATCACTCTTAGAATATCCACCGACTTGCATATTCAAAAACCATATATAATTGTTTAATGACATCCAGAAATGATTGTATTCTTCCTTTGGGCAACAGCCTGACCAAAGTGAAATGAGGACAATGGAATTGAACAAGAAGGGGGTCTTCCCATTTCCAACCTAATCGAACTCAAAGACTTGAGTCCACTAGTAGACTTTCAATTATGTAACTTCTGCTCCTTTGCTGAATCTCACTTTTGTCCCTTGAACACCTAGCTAAGGAGGCACAAAAGTATGGAGCTTGGAAATAGACCTGCACTGCAATTTCTAAGTCTCTACTTTCTAGCTTGGTAACTTTGGACCCGCTTTTGTAACCTCAAGTATCCTCAGTTTTCTCATTCATAAAATGGACATAATTTTAGAGATAGGGATATTTCACAGAGTTATAACAAAGAATAAGTTAATTAATATATGTGATATGTTTTATAGTTCCTCGCATATAAAACATATACTAGTTCCTAGTACATAAAAACTTTTGATAACTGCTTGCTATTATTATCATTTTAAGTGAGTCAAATTGTTTCCAGTCCCTCTAGCTACATTATTTGAAAAGAGACTTCTCTTTCTTCACTTGAAGCAGAAGAACTCATTCAAAATTATGCTGGAGAGAGGCGATGAACAAATCAGTTAAAAGCACAGAATTCAGCCACAAAAAAAAAATAGACTTAACACTTACTTTCCCATTCAGTAGCTATCTTGCTGCCTTGAGCAAGTTACTCCCCTAGTTACACTCTCCTGGTTTTTGAAACAGAAATGAAATATCTAATAGGGTTAGACTCAGAATTAGGTAAAATTGTGTGTATAATGTACTCCCTAGCAGATATAAGCTAGCAACATCCAAAAAAATTGGTTATTATTATTAATTGGTATATTTTTTAGTGATCAGGCAAAACCTATACATAATTTTTCCACTGGCAGGCAAGAAATTCAGCATGTACACACAAACACACAGACACACACACACACACACACACACACACACACAAATTTGGTTACAGATTAAATAAAACTTGGACAATTTTATTTGAAAAAATCCACTAATAATACAAAACCTCTCAAACCGAAATAAACATTACTGGTGTTGTTTATAAATTCCCCTATGATATAGTGACTGACATTAGAATGCCTCTCATCTGGCCACTTTCTGTCCCCTTTATTTAGCTAATATATCATTGTTTTCATACTTTTATATTATGAGCATAAAGTACATCTCCCAAGATTTCCTAAGCAATTTCCCTATAAAATGAAATTTGTATTTTATTTTACTTACTTCACAGGTGATTAAAAAATAGACTTCAAAACCTTTTGATGGATTGTATTATATACTTCCAATGAAATGAGAATAATTTAATTTTAAAACTAAAATAGTGGAGTATTATTAGCTCCTTGAAAGAAAAGAATACCCAGCTCCCTAAGGCACTTTATCCAGGTTAATCACTTGCCCAAGTTTTTACGGTCTTAAGCAATATTAAAGATGGGGAATGGGAGTTGAAATGAGTGAGTGATTCATAAACATATTACAGTCACCTTATAACCCCTGACCCTCCACTGTCTTCTTTGGCTGACAACTCTTTGGGAGCCTGCAGTTCTGCTAATCCTGCTGACAGGTGCTGGGCAGTGGAGAGCTATATGCCTGGCAGAGGCCAATGGCCTCCATGCCCAGCTAAAGCCCATTCTTCCTTCCAGCCTGGCTGCATTGTATCTGTCCTCATTCCCTGAGTGATACTCTACAAAGAAGTCCCTCTACTGTGCCTTGCCTTCAAGTTGTCCATCCAGCCACATCTTTTCCATAAATGAATCCCACGAAATAATTTGTACATACAAGATGCAAAATCATTTACAAAAATAAAATTAACTCGATTTCATAATCTAAGTAACATTCCAAAAGATTCCATCACTGGAAACATTGAATACTAGAAGGGCAGTGAAAATTAATTTTAAAAATCTATACATTCAGTATAAAAGCAGGTTTTAGGATCAGAAAACATGTTTAAGTCCCTTTGCTCTATTTGTTAGACGTCTTTGGACACTTACCCTTTCTTAGCTCAACTTTTCTCACCTTTAAAATAAAATGCTTACCTCATACGGTTATTTTGCAATGCAAACACATTAAGTATGTAAATCACTTCGCCTGCATGCTGGCTCCTGACAGGACCCAATAGTATGAAGCCCTCTCCTCCTCCTCTGCCCACTGATGGAATTCCAGAGCACCAGCAATCCAATCTGAAAGGAAACTCGTAATAAGTATTTATGAAACTTGTAATAAGTATTCATGAAACAATTGAGAAAAGCAAGACTTTTCCTTGGCAGGTAAAAAAGGATTGTGAAGAAAGCAGAAAAGAAAGTAGAAGATTTAAATTCCTAACAGGACTCATTCACTTCAAGATTTCATCTCACCTTTCCATTTCCACCTATAAATAACTAAATGTCCAAATAATAGTAATGCCATGTTGCTAACTTTATTAATTTACCTTCACAAAATAAACCTTGTGAAAGTAAGCTGATAAAATAAATTTTGTTCTGGATCTATGAGAACAAATATCTCTTAATAATCAGTAAATAAAAACACACTGTGCTGAAATGAGTTAAACTGAAAAGGTTGATATTGTTTACTGACCTCTTGGTTATGTTGTTGGATAATCGGTTGGCATAAATTTAAAACTTGTGTGATTTCATTTTTTATGGTGCATTGTAAAATCACCAAGTTATTTTATGACTTATTTAACTCTATTCATAATAGGCAGCTGCACTTGAACACTGGTTTTTCTGTATTTCTGCACTCCCCATTATGCTCTGTGCTTAGTTCCGGAACCCAGCCAAATTTATTTTGTAAGCTGCACTGGGCTTTCAGGTGGCAATAATTAATGAACTTGGCCTTCATCTTCCAACATTATAACTCACTTTGGGTGGCTTTTCGAACCACTAAAGCAATAGTTTTGCATTATAAAACCAGCCTCCAATCAATATGAAACATCAAAAGTGTGTTTATTTATATATTTATTGCTTTTCATCTCCAAAGCACTTTAACGACATTAACTAATGGTCCCTAAAATAGGTGAAGATGGTTTGCTCTAGCTCACAACACCAACTCTAAAAGCCCGAGACACTGAAGGTGGCTACAACTCAGAAGGAACAATTTCCTTCATGGTTTTCTTCTTCCTCAACTCCTGGGGAAATAATTCATTCGTATTTACTCTGGGTCTGACAACCAAAAAAGAAAAAAAAAAAAAAGAAGAAAAGAGAGAAAGAAAGAGATCTTGAAAACAGAGAGGAGCAGCATATTTGGGCCGGGGATGTCAACCATCTTAACAGTGGATTCCCACTGTCTCACAGGTCAGTAGATCACTAGCACATCCACAGTGCTTACGCCAGGGTACACAGGAGACTGGGTTATCAAGAGCTAATTACTCAGACAAGGTTTTGATCCTCAATTATCTAGCTATTTCAGATGAAAACGGGTGTGGTGTTTTAATTTTTCCTAGCAAGAAAGTGCTGACATATCTGGATAACTTCCTCAGTTTTCTGCTTTAGTGCGTGTGTATTCAACAGAAGGTTATACCAGTGCTTTCTAAAGTATTACCACTCCTCTAAAAACACCACCACTTGTGAGTTGAGGTCACAGTTCATCTGTGAGTCTGAGCCTCATATCTCACACCTCACCATTAAGTATTCTGCTTGTCACATAAAAGCAGAGCGTTGCTATCTTTTTTTCTCTCAACGCACTGCTCTTTAGAAGAATATTAAAAAGTCTGCTCATTCACTTTGGTTCCAACATCAACATTAAAAGTAATTAAATCCTTTGCTAGAATAATTATTTTTTACTACAGCACTCATTTAAAAATAAAACACTTCAATAATTTCAAGGAATTATAAAAGATTGAAACATTTCTAGAAAACCTGTAAAAATTAGCTGGTTCTTCTTTGTTTTCTTTCTCTGTAGTAACAATTGCTATGAGAAATGGAAATTGTCATGTGTTTGCCTTTAAAATCAATGCAAAGTTTATGACTTACTCTTTTAAAACCATGAGACCACATGCAGAGAACCCGAAACTGTTTTCTCTTAATGACTAGTGAAACAGGAAAGCAATTAGTAGAGCAATTAATGTAGCGGGACATTTTATTAGCCATTTTTATTCTAATACCATAAATAAATGCTTCCTTTAACAGGACATACCCAGCACAAATAAATAAAATTATCATGAAATAAGAAGCACTTCATAAAATTGGCAAACATATCTGTTAATGATCTTAACTATATAAAAAGCATAACTCTGTAAATCAGTTATAACTTCTATTCTTCCAACACCCCCAATTAAATTAAAATTGCTCCTATCTAAATTAACATTTACTGCTTTGACCTCAGTATCTGACTTATTGCTAATAGTTTCCTTCACATAATAAATATCAAAGTGAATAATGTGATGATAAATTTTAATTTAGTGAAATAGAATTTATTTTATGGCAAAATTAGTTGCTGCTTCTTTCAAATATCAAGCACTATAGGCTAAAAAAATGAGTACTTTTTGCAACTATAAGATTCCCTATGATTTTTGAATTTCTATCAAAGGTAAAAAGTCTGTTTTTCCTAAATTTTTACAACATACTTTTTTATAAGATTAATTATTTACCTATGTCACTCAGGGTAAGTTTTCAAAGTGATTTCTCTGTTTAAAGATACTTTGTACTTTTATAATTTATCATTTCTACTTCTATATTTATAATTTATACTTATATATCGCAATTATGAGGTGATTTTTGTATGCATTTTAAACAATATTTTAATAATGTTCTAATTAATACTATGATCAAAAACTAAAAGTACAAGCTCCACATTAAAGTTTCAGTATTGAAAGTACTGCATAAAATCAATCTTGAAAATTAAGATGAACAAAGGAATACTAATATTTGCATGTGGAACCTAAGTGTGTTAAGGACAGGACAATATTATCTCTCCTTTAATCAAAATGATTAGAACACTTAAAGAAATAATGATTTTGCAAGTGTTGAACTTATAACATTGATAATAATGCTAATTAAATGTCTCTAACACTCCCTAAAAATAAAGAGAACATGATATTAATTAAGTCATCAGATAACCTTAACTAGATTGGGGCATTTGCTCTGGAGAATGTTATAACAATCCTTCAGATCCTGTTTTTCTACTAGGCCTTCAAAGGCTACATAGCACTGAAACTCTGAATTTCAAAGAAAGTCAGACACTAATTGGCCCTAATGTGTTTTAGAATATGGTGTTCTAATTGGCACACTGTTGAGGCATTACCCAGATGTATAAAAAGGATGCTTTATGTAGACTAAGGTTGGCAGCTGTGTCCTTGTTGGTTGGTCAGTTTTTTTGACATCCTGCGACCTCTAGTGAGAACCAGAAGTTGTCAGCCAACATAAATTTCCTTGCCCGGTCTGAGTCCCTATAGGAGCTGCAGAGAAAGAAAAGCTAGGCTCATAGAATACTTTTTCTTTTTCCAGATCACAGCATTCATTTGGGTTTGAGAGGGTGAAACTATTCTTTTAAATATCTTTAATTTTTTTCCTCAAAATCTCTGGAAATTTTATTCCAGTCCTTCAATTACTATTTCAGTACCTTCAATTACTGCTCTAAAGTTAGTAAAAAGAAAAAGAAAAAAGGGTGAAAAGTACAATGAGTATATGAAGTGACTTTCAAGGGTAAAAAAAGAAATATGTCTCAATTATATATTACAAATAAGTAAAAGTAGACTGTTATCTCACATATGCTTTTCAATAAACATTTCTACAAATTACATGCTCAAATTTTAGCATGGTTCAATTATACTATATTTTGATTAATCCTAAAAGCATAGTATTATTCGCTGAAAATGTGATACAAAACAAGGGCATTTAATTACAAAATAAGTACAATGAGGTGTAAATGAGACTGTCCTGACTTTAACTCCCAAAGCATATATTGCATATAGTACCTGGTATACTACTCATTCTGAAAAGTTTCCTTGTAATAGCTATAACTTTTATAAAGATGTCTAGTTGCTTAAAGGCAATGTATATTTATTAACAATAAAATACAGGCACAGAAAGTTGAATAACACATGACTGTCACCCAAACTGAATGTGCAATCTAATGGATGGATGACAGATAGAACTTGACAGAATGTGATAAATACTGTATATGAGGAACAAAGGAAAAATTCTATACGTTCTATGAAAAATGATCATTTTCACTTTTGGAACTGAAGGAAGGATTTATATAGCAGGTACTACATGACTTGGACCTAAATAGAGACTAAGGACAATGAGAGGAAATGAAAGAAGCAGCAGCCAGTACCTTTCTGCCTTCTTTGACGCTCTCTAAATTCTGTTCATCCTCTTCAGCCTTATTTTAGCTTCACTTAATCTGTAAGATAAATGTGAAAAATATACCTTGGATACTAATCATGTATTTTCCCCAAATTTGCCTACACTTTCAACTTTCTGCATTTTCACTCTTTTGTTGTAAATAACAGTGAATATATTAATGCATTGTGTGCATCAGGACATTTGGCATAAATAATACTCATTTAAAATGGATTTTACACTTAAACACTTATAAATAGTTTTTCAAGGTTTCCAACCACAGTTGCTATGGAAATTATAAATGTTATCTTTACTTAGAAAAACTGGAACATTTCATACCTATTCTTTAGTGATATCACATTTAACAGTGTTACAAAAACATGAGTTCAAAGATTCTTCCAGAAAAAAGGCAACTTTTCTTAATCAAATAAATCTTGTCCTGGAAATTTGTAAAATATATATGTTTAATATGCAGAAGATACATATTATATATTTAATATGTACAATATATATATTTTATATTTAATATGTATTTTACTGTATTAAATGTATTTAATTGAATCTCAAACTTTTTGACAATCTCAAAAAATTTCTATTTCAGTGATCACTTTTTGGGAAATATGCCTATAGATATTTATACATAGCAGCAATATTTTATACTCACACATATGACAAAATATATTTATAATGTTGTGCCATAATTATATGACTAAGTAAAAATAGTTATGTATATATATGTAGGTATGTAGTTATTACTGGAAATGTAATTTTTCTTAGATTTCAGTATGGGAAATTTGAGCATGGGGATCTCATTATGTCCTAAAGATTTTGTAAGATAAACTCTACCAATATAATTATGAAATACTTTATCATTTAGTCAATCAATACAGTACAAAATTTATTGATTAAATTTGGTCATACTGTGACTTGCATGCTTTGTCTTTCTTCTTTCCTGCCTCCCTCCCTTTCTCCTTTCCTCCCTCCCTCCCTTCTTTTCTTTTCTTTTTTTTTTTTTTTTTGAAATTTAGTCTAGTTTTAGAGCTATTCTTTATTTTTTAAAATTGTTTTTTAAACTAAATAAGAATACTGCAAGAAACAGTAGAGATTTGCATTTGTTTTCTTTATTATATTTGGCAATACTGAGCTAGTTTCCAATTTGGTTATTAGTAATTTTGCAAAGTAATTTTAATTAATCACCCAATATAATTCAACTAAACACAATGCATGTAATGAGGGGACATGTAATCGAAAGTTATATTAAATTTAAAAACATTATTTATTTTAATTATTTAATTATTTTAGCATGCATCATCAGAATCATAGCAATTAAAATGATCTTGTTCAACTCCCTCATTTCTAAAATGATTGTAATCCTGTTAATACCTCGTAGATCTGTAAGAGTGGCAGGTAGCCAATATAAATCTTAGCTATTTTCATGTTCATTGGTTTTAGGCTCCATTTTTTCCTTTAAGTTTATAAGTCAGGATCTGAACTAGATGACTGAGTCTTCATTCATCACAAGTTCTTTATATTGTACTATATTCAAATATTCAAAACTACTTGAGGCTCAATGCAGCATGCCATAGGGAGCAACAATACTTAGGTATGTCTCCACATGCAAAAGGAGATGGATAAAGATATTTTCTTTTATAGAATTAATGAGGGACAACTGAGCAATGGCATTATATTCTCTATTTCTCATGTTTATTAAGTCATCTTATGCCTGAAACAGACTTGGTCACTTGGAAGCTCTCTGATTATGCAGAGAGAAATTGATGACAGTTTTAATGCTGTTCCAAGATTATGTGGCATAATTTGTTCCTGTAGTTATTTTACTGCTCTGTGAAGAACCTGACCCATAAAGTAAACCAGTACTGTGAAGTAAATTCCAAATTTGGAAATTTTATTTCCAAATCGAGTCACTTTGACATGCACTCAAAGCACTTTTTTATGCACTCCAAGGAGTAAAATAAAAAGGACATGGTTTCTGACCTAAAGGAAAGTACACTTTTATAACAGAAATAGTCACCTAGTAACTGATTATTTGACTGCCATGGAAATCCAAAATGGCTTCATCACCACAAAATGAAGAGTAAAAGGCAAAGTGTGTTTTTTGAACAAAGTTTGATGTGTTCTATGTCTGTTTTAATTCGTTCTTTTATGAACACAATACTAGATAGAATACAATCTCTATATTACTTCCTTCATAATTAAAGAATAGTTAGTAAACATTATACTACATAAATCACATGCTGGATATCCAGTCTTTCTTCTTCAGTAACTTTATCATGTACTTTGTTGATTAGCTAAACTGAAAGGTGCACTCAACTTGACAATGCCAATAAGTTGTAGAAAAGATTTTGCTTCTATTAACCTGTTGAACAGTGTTTGCTCATAAGTATTAAACTGCTAGAAGAAAAATAAAATGTTCAGCCTTCTTTTTTGATTGTTTGGGTCATACTTTTTATCACTTAAAATTATGGTTTTTGCCTGCTATCTTTGATAAATATATCTGAATGTTAAGGGTACTAAGTATCAAGGCTAGCAATACAGAATCTAAACAATTTAAAATCTCTCAGATATTTTTTAATTCTTTCAGATTTTTCCACTTCGTACAGGGATCAAGAAGAGTGATTTTTCCACCAGAGGAAGTTCTTTTGTAGAAAGATGATGCTTTGTTATCTGACATGCTTGAATTTTCATAGGTATTCAGGTTTTCCTTATGTCTTGAATCAAATTTGAAAATTTTATTTTTCTTAGGAAATTATGGACCTCATTGCATTGGTTTTATCAGAGTTTTCAAATTTGTTAACACTTATGTGTACATACAGTGTTTTGTTACCATTTTTCTGTTTTTGTACATCTCATGCCTTTTTCATTTCCAATCTTGTTAATTTCCTATTTTACTTTATTAAACTAGTCAAAAAATATTCTTTTTCTAGTTAATTTATGTATTTCTTTATTAATTCTTTCTAATTTTATGTTCATTTTATAGAAGTTTTTTAACATCTTAAGTCCTCAGTTCATTTATTTCTATTTCTTCAGGAATGAGCAGATCTATGATGATATAGTATACATTTGGAGTTCAGTTGCAGGAAGCAAAAATTGTTCTATTTTAAGCAAAAAGAAATGTGATGGAATTGTATGCTTAGAAAGACCTTGGAAGGCCTAGAGAAACAGGCTTGATTCTGATTCAGAAATGACCCCAGAATAAGATCACAAACCTGGCCTGCCATGGGAGGCACCACATTGGATAGAGTCAGAGAAGGAAGAATTAAGCTATCACTGGAAAGACTGACTTCAAGAACAAACCTATTTAGCTTTGATGCAGAAAATCAGGAAGCTTTTATTACCATCACATCTTCCTCTGATGGAACTCTAGAGTATTGCTGCAGAAATAGTTTCTACCCTGAGAAACTGCCTCAGCACCAGGAAAGCCTCCTTGACTTTCATCTTCTAGACACCTCTGCTGCCCAGCGCAGCAGTCACTAACCACATGTGGCTGCTGAGCACTGGAAATAGGACTAATCCAAATGGAGACATGCTCTAAGTTTAAAATACACATAAGATTTCAAAGACATAATGAGGATAAAGAAACAAAGTAAAATATCCCAATATTTAAATCTTGATGACATAACAAAAGGAAAATATTTTGAAATGTATTCAATATTAAATATATTGAGTAAAATAGAGTACATTCTTTTTTTTTTTTTTTTCTTGT
>PVKP010032059.1:0-26332 GCA_004027715.1 Plecturocebus donacophilus | reverse complement strand
GCGGGTATTGAACAATGAGAACACATGGACACAGGGAAGGGAGCATCACACACTGGGGTCTGTTGGTGGGGTGGGGGGGTGGGGGGGTTAGGGGAGGGATAGCAGTGGGTGGGGAGGTTGGGGAGGGATAACATAGAGAGAAATCCCAGATACAGGTGACAGGGGGATGGAGGCAGCAAACCACATTGCCATGTGTGTACCTATGCAGCAATCCTACATGATCTGCACATGTACCCCAGAACCTGAAGTACAATAAAAAAGGGGGGGGCATTAATGCCATCAGAAAGGTCCTATCTCATGACCTCTTTTTAACCTAATTACTTCCAAAAGGGACTACCTCCAAATACCAACACTTACTAATTTTGGAGGGGTTGCAGACATTCAGCCCATATCAGCCTCTCAATAAACAAAATCTCCTTTTACTTTATAAAAAGATTGTCTCATCCAGCATGTAAATATTTTACTGCTCTTTGTACTTGTTCTGTCACTCCTTATGACAAGTTAAATATGATCCGCTTCAACCAAAGATGCCCTACATTGGGGTATACTTGTTTTTCGTTTGTTTCTTTTCGTCTCTGATCCTGTGATTACACTTTATTTATTATGCTTTATTTCATAACTGTGCTTATAATGTGATTTCTCCATGTTTTGGTTTCTTTTCACCAAAATCTAAATATGACCTGAAAATATTTAATAAAAAAATTAATGTCCTGAATTTAAACTAACAGTTTTTGTTTGTATTTTGAGATTTTAAATTCGTATAAAAGTTACTGAATATGACATTTATATATGAGATACTGAATGTCATATTACAGGAACATTTCTGTAACAACTTTGCATTTGTTGATACTTCGAGAACTACTTAGCATCTGGACTTATGTAACCAGAGAAACCTTGTGTGGCCTTATGATACTCAAAACTCATTTGCATAAGGTGGAGCAGAAAGAATATTTTGGGAGAAAGTCACTCATCAAGGTTTAAATCAATATCTTAACGTAAGAGATTTCCATTTTTTAATTAGCATATGGGCATCAGTTTTTCATCATCATTTGGACAATTCAAAAAATCATGCCTGTTTAAGAGGACTTTGTGGCCTTCTCTAATCTACCTGGTGAAGATTCGGCAGATGGTTTATGTAGGATAATTAATTAAAATCCACTCTAAAGCCCCTGATTAGAATTCATGCGTCTGACATTCTATACAGATCTGAAAAATGTTTAGTCAGTGATAGATGGGTCTTAGTAGTTGGCTTTAATGTCTTTTGTAAAGACAAAATTCATATGACTGCATATTTCTTTTTTAGTTTTTATTTTTAAAATAAGAGTTAAACATCTATGAAGTTAAAAAAATGAACATGTTTACAAGGTTTGTAACAAACCAAAACAAAAAATAGACTTCTGTGCACTTTTTATTTCTCCTCCCAGAGGCAACTACTTTTTCTGCAATTATTTTGACATTCACCTATCTATTTATTTATTTGAGACAGGGTCTTGTGCTGTCACCCTGGCTAGGTGCAGTGGTATGATCATAGCTCACTGTGTTCTGGGCCACTCAGCCTTTTAAGAAGCCAGGACTGCAAGCATGCACCACCACCATACCCAGCTAACTGAATTTTTTCTTTTTTTGAGATGGAGTCTTGCTTTGTCACCAGGCTGGAGTGCAATGGCACCATCTTGGCTCAGTGCAACCTCTGCCTCCTGGGTTCAAGTGATTCTCCTGCCTCAGCCTCGAGTAGCTGGGACTACAGGCGTGTGCCACCAGGCCCGACTAGTTTTTTGTATTTTTAGTAGAGATGAGGTTTTACTGTGTTAGCCAGGATGGTCTCGATCTCCTGACCTCGTGATCTGCCTGCCTCAGCTTCCCAAAGTGCTGGGATTATGGAAGTGCGCCACCACACCTGGCCAAAAAAATTTTTATTTAGAGATAGGATCTCAGTATGTTGCCCAGACTGGTCTTGAACTCCTGACCTCAACTGATCCTCTTGCCTTGGCCTACCAAAGTAGTAGGGTTATCACCTGTATGTCTTTAAATAAAATTCTTGTATCTATATTTCTTGACTTTTAAATGTAGACATTATCTAGTGTCTTCCCACTATGGAAGAAACCACGTTAACTCTCTTTCCTGCTGCTGACTCTAAACCTGCCCAACTTTATCATTTCTCTGACTTCTCAATGTAGCTATAAGGCAGTTTTGGTTAGTTCAGTATTCATGTTTGCATTAGGATGACTGTGTAATCATAACAGAGACATGTAGTAAACTATAATTGTTTTTTCTTTTTCTGTGTAACTCTGTTTTCTTATAGTGTTTCTGTTTATTTAACTTTCTCTGTATTTATCAGTTATTCATCCCTGAATGTTTCACCAGCCATCTAAATTTCCTCTTAGGACATTCAGATATATTGGTATTCTACAGTGTCGTTTTTCTGACAGTCTCCTGAAGCCTTCAGCCCTGTTCCCACTAGACTGGTTGCCCTTTGTGTCTGGTGCAAAGCTGTCATCCCAGGATCTCCAGTTCTATCATTCCTATTGCTTCTCTCTCATGTTAGATCTCTTATTTCCTATATCCCATGTCTTACTTTTGCTTGATTTATCCTTTTGGTCTGGTGAAACAGAACCTGAGAAAGGGTACATAAGAGATACATTTTGTGAGAAATGAAATTGCAAAGTAAAATGTCTTTATTTCACCCATAAACCCAAGTAATAATTTGGCTCCCTATAGATTGTGATGTTGTTGTTGAGATATCTGAAGCCATTCTTATTTGTGATCCTTATTATGTGCAATATTTTATTCTCTGAAAATTTGTAAGGTAATTCATTTGTCCCAGTGTTCTGACATTTTGGTGATATGCTTTGGCTTGTGTCTATTTTTATCCATTGTGTTAGGTACTAGGTGGGTCATTTCACTCAGACAACTCTTATCTTTCAGTTCTGGGGCATTTTCTTGAAATTTTAAAATTTTCTTCCCTTAATTTTTTTCTCTATTCTTCCTTCTTGGAGTTATTATTTTCTAGATGTGTGACTTCCTGGGAGATTCTATATTTGTCTTATTTTTTCCTCCTATTTTCATCTTTTTGTCTTCATATTGAGTTAAGTTCTTTTGTTATTGTAGAATATTGTAGTTCAGTGAGTTTTTTCAAAGTGAACACATCATGAAATAAAGCCCCAAATCAGAAAATACATTATGAGCACCCCAAAATTCCTTCTAGTCACTGTCTCCCTTAAGGGTAACCCCTATCCTAACTTCTTTCAATTAAACTTTATTTTGAGGTGATTCTGGATTCACATGTAGTTGTTAGAAATAATAGAGCAATGCCCCATGAATCCTGCACCCTCTCACTTTTCCCCAGTGATAACATCTTGCAAAACTATAGCACAATAGCACAACTGACATTGAGGCAGTCAAGATACAGAACATTTCTCTCTGTCACCACCAAGATCCCTTGTGTTGCCCTAGTATAACCACCTTTACTTCCCTTCTGTACCCACTCTCTTGTGAATTCTTGCCAATCACCTGTCTTTATTTTAATGATTTTGTCATTTCAAGAATGTTGTATGAATAGAATCATACAGTATGCAATGTTTTGAGATAGGATTTTTTCATTCTTTATAATTATCTGGAAATTTATCCAGGTTATTGCATGTATCAATTGTTTCTTCCTTTCTATTACTGCGTAATATCCCATAGTAACGCTGTAGTACAATTTGTTTAATTAATCCTTTCATCCATTGAAGGGCTTTTGGGTTGTCTCCACTTTTGGCTATTATGAAGAAAGCTGCTGTAAACATGTATATAGAGGTTTCTGTGTGAAAAGAAGCTTTCATTTATCTGGAATAAATTCCCAGAAGTGTAATTACTGGGTTGTATGGTAATTACATATTTAGTTTTATAAGAAACTGCTAAACTGCTTTTCTAGAGTGGTGTAACGTTTTACATCCCCACCCACAGTGTATGAGTAATTTGGTAGTTGTGCCTCCTTATCAGAATTCAGTGTTATCACTATTTTTATTTTACCTATTCTTTTAGATGTGTAGTGATATAGCATCATGGTTTTAATTTACATTTTCCTAATCATTAATGATGTTGAACATCTTTTCATTTGTATCTGTGCATCTGTATATCCTGTCTATCCTCTTCATGTCTTTTGTCCATTTTCTAGTTGGATTGTTTGTTGAGTTTGAAGAATTCTTTATATATTATAGAAACTAATCCTGTGTTCGAGTGGTTTTCTAGTATTTTCTCACAGTCTGTAGCTTGTGGTTTCATCTTCTTCGCAGGGTCTTTCTTAGAGCAAAAGTTTTAAATTTTAATGAAGTCTAACATCAGTTTTCCCTTTTATGGATCCTGTTATTGGTGTCCAGTCTGAAAACTCTGCCTACCACTAGAGACTAAAGATTTTCTTCTTTTTTTTCTAAAAGTTTTATAGTTTCAAATTGTATAGCTAATGATCCATTTTGAGTTAATATTTATACAAGGTGTAAGACAGGCTGAGGTTCATTTTTTGCCTATGGATGTCTAACTATCTCAGCACAATTTGCTGAAAGGTTACCTTTCCTCCATTGAATTGTTTTTGCATCTTTGTTAAAAAACAGTTGGGCATAGTTGTGTGGATTTGTTCTGGGTCTCTATTCTGTTACATTGATCTATGTGTCCTGCTAATGCATAGCTATATAATCTTAATGCATAGCTATATAATCTTTTTCAAAACTGCTTTAGCTATTCGTTTCTTTCCTTTTCTGTATAAATTTAAAAATAATCTTGTCTATATCTACAAAAATACGTTGCTGAGTTTTGATAGGAATTGTGTTAAACCTGTATATCAATTTGAGGAGAACTGAAATTCATAAACATGAATCCATTTAGTTATCTCTTTGATTTCTTTCATCAGCATTTTATGGTTTTAAGCGTAAGGTCTTGTACACATTTTGTTAATTTATACCAAAGTATTTCTTTCTTAAGCAGTTGTAAATGGTAGTATAATTTTGGTGTCCATGTGTTCATTGCTAGTATATAGAAATACGATTGATTGTTGTATGTTTATCTTGCATCCTGTGAACTTGCTGAACTCACTTATTAGTTCTAGAAGTTTATTTGTAGGTTTCCTGGGATTTTCTACCAAGTCATGTCAACTGCAAAAAGGGACAGTTTACTTCTTTGTTTTTTATGTGTGTGTCTTTTGTTTTCTTTTATTTCCTATTGCACTGGTGAGAACTTCCAGCACTGTGTTGCATAAGAGTGATGAGAGTAGACAGTCTTGCCTTGTTCCTTATCTTAGAGAAAAAGCCTTTAGCCTTTCACCATTAAGTGCAGTGCTACCATAGGTTTCTGTAGGTGCTCTTAATCAAATTGAGAACATTCCCCTCTATTCCTATTTTTCTGAGACCTTTTATCATGAATGAGTATTTAATTTTATCAGGTTTTTTTTGCATTGATAGGCTTAAGTAATTTTTCTTCTTTAGCTTATTAACATGGCAGATTGCACTGGCTGACTTTCAAATATTGCATCAGCCTTATACTTCTGGAATCAACCACACTTGGTCATGGCGTATAATTCTTTATATATTGCTAAATTTTCTTTTCTAATATTTTCTTAAGGATTCTTGTATCTAGATTTATGAGAGATGTTAGTAGCTTTCTGTTTTTTTTGGATAGTCTTTTTTCTGGATATAGTATTCTGTGTTAACAATTCTTTTCTTTTAGCACTTAAAAAAATGTTTTGCCACTTCTGGTGTCCATGGTTTCTCAGAAATCTGCTATCATTTTAATTGATTTTCTCCCATTGGTAAGTTGTGTGTCTCTGCTTTCAATGTTTTTTCCCTGCCTTTAGTTTTCAGAAGTTTGACTATGATGAGTTTTGGTGTGGATATTTAGTTTTAGGTTTATCCTGTTGGGGTTGCTCAGCTTCTGGAATCTGTAGGTTTATGTCTTTTGCCAATTTGAGAAGTTTCCAACCTTTACTTCTTTGACAACTTTTTCACCCCTTTTTTTTCTCCTCACCTTCCAGGACTATGATGACATGAACATTAGATCTTTTGTTACAGTTCCATAGGTCCTTAAGCCTCTTTAATCATTTTTTTCAGTCTGTTTTCTCTGTTCAGATTGTATAATTCCTATTGTTTTATATCCCAGTTGACTCTCATTACTCCCCGTCCCCTCCATTCTGCTATTAAGTGCACTCATTAAGATTTTTTATATTTTGGTTATTTTATTTTTCAGTTCTAAGTTTTCCATTTGTTCTTAAATATTTATTTGCTGAAACTTTCAATTTTTTGTTTTGTTTTGTTTAAAGCATGTTTATAATTGCCTATTTAAGCATTTTTAGGATGGCCTTTTAAAAATATTTTAGGCTGGGTGCAGTGGCTCACGCCTGTAATCCCAGCACTTTGAGAGGCTGAGGTGGGCGGATCATGAGGTCATTAGATCAAGACCATTCTGGCTAACATGATGACACCCTGTCTCTACTAAAAATACAAAAATTAGATGAACATGGTGGTGCATGTCTATAGTCCCAGCTACTTGGGAGGCTGAGGCAGGAGAATCACTTGAACCTGGGGAGGTGGAGGTTGCAGTCAGCTGAGATCACACCACTGCACTCCAGCCTGGCAACAGAGGGAGACTCTGTCTCAAAAAAAATTTTCTTTAATTCAGGGGGTACAATGCATGTTTGTTACCTGGGCATATTGTATAATGGTAGGGATTGGGCTTCCAGTGTACCCACCAGCCAAATATTGAACATTGTATGCAACAGGCAATTTATCAGCCCTCATCTCCCTCCCATTCTCCCCACATTTGGAGTCCCCATTATTTGGGGACACTTTTGGAGTGTCTATTATTTCCAAGTGATGGTTGTTTTTAAAATTGTTGTCAGGTTTATTCTCACATTCCTGTCATCTCAGTGTATTGGCACCCATTAATTGTCTTTCTCCATTCAGTTTGAGATCTTCCTTGGTTCTTGGTGTGATGCGTGATTTGTGATTGAAAACAAGACATTTTGGGTATTATTTTATGAGACTGGATCTTATGTAGACCTTCTGCTTTAGCTGACTTTTTCTGAAACTGATCTGGCAAGGGAAGGGAGGATGCTGCTTTATTACTGCCAGCTGGAGGTAGAAGTCCAAGTTCCTCACTCAGCCTCTCTGTATACCTGAAGGTGAAAGACTTCATTAATGTGAAGTGGAGATTGGCATTTCAACTCCCCAGCAGACCTCCTCACATGGCCTTCAGTAACACCCATTGAGAGTGAGGGGTGGACCTCCTTATTGCTGGTAAAAACTTCCTGATTCTCTACTATAACTCCTGATATCACCCCAGTGGGGAAAGGTAAAGGTGCTTTGTTACCAACAGGTAGGTTGGCAGTCCAGGTTCCCCATGTAGTCTGCACTGATACTGTGGCTTCATTACTGCCTACCAGGGATGAAAGTCCTTGCTCCTTCATCTTCTCTGATCCCACCTCAGTTGAGGGGTTGGGGTTCCCCAATATAGCCTGATAAAGGCAGAAGTCTAGGCTCCCCACAAGCCTTTGCTGGTGTGGGTAGGAGTGGGAATAGTTATGGTCATTTTTTTCTGTGGTATTTGGCTACAGTCGAAGTTATTACCTACAGTTTTCTGTCTTTCTAGGCTGCCCCTTTCCTGGTCCATTAGATAGAGAGAGCAGGTACTTGTTGGGACTTTATTGTTTGCACCCATTGATATTTCTTGTTTCACTCATTCCTCTCTTATTCCTCATTCATCTGTTGTTACTTGGGTACCAAGTCCCTAGCTGGTCTGCCTTTTTCTGTCTTGCAGAGTGTTCTGTCTGTCTTGCAGAGTATTCTGTGTTTGCTTTAAATATTATTGTCCAGGGTTTATAGTTGTACTTAGCAGAAGTGATAGAGAAAATTGTGTCTATTCCATCTTCCTGGAAAAGAAGTCTACCACTATATTTTTTTTTTTGAGACTGAGTTTCACTCTTGTCACCCAGGCTAGAGTGCAATGGTGCAATCTCGGCTCACTGCAACCTCCACCTCCTGGGTTCAAGCGATTCTCCTGTCTCAGCCTCCTGAGTAGCTGGGATTACAGGTGCCCACCACCACACTCAGCTAATTTTTGTATTTTTAGCAAAGCTGCGGTTTCACCATATTGATCAGGCTGGTCTCGAACTCTTGACCTCAGGTGATCCACCCACCTCAGCCTCCCAAAGTGCTGAGATTACGGGCGTGAGCCACCGTGCCCGGCCATGTCTACCACTTTTAGTACCATAACTTAGTTTTTCCTGCTGGTTTTTTTTCTGTAAGTGGGATCATGTGCTTAATGATCTTTTGCTTCCTGCTTCTCTCAGTCCATATTATGTTTGTGAGATTCATCCTTGTCATTGCATGTAATTGTAGTTTGTTCATTTTGCTCTTGCACAGTATTTGGATGGAACTACTAAAATTTATGTATCTGCTGTAGACAGGTGCTCCTAGTTTTGAGCCATTGAAATTATTCTGCAGTGAACATTTTTATAGATGTCTTTGGGTGAATATACATGTCTTTTGGTTATCATAGGGCATTACACTCAAGATAGTAGCTATTCCCAATTTTTAAAGTAGTGTATCAGTTTACACTCCTACCAGCAATCCATGAGAATTCTAGTTGTTCCACATCCTTATCAGCATTTGATATTACAGGTTGAGCATCCCCTATTTAAAATGCTTGGGACCAAGAGTATTTTGGATTTGGGATTTTTTCAAATGTTAGAATATTTGCTTTATACTTACCTGTTCAGCCTTCTAAATGCGAAAATCCAAAATGCTACAATGTGCATTTCCTTTGAGTGTCATGTTGGTACTCAAACATTTTTGTGTTTTGGAGAATTTGGGATAGCAGGTTTTCAGATTAGAGATAATCATTTTTTTTTTTTTTTTGAGACAGAGTCATGCTCTGTTGCCCAGGCTGGAGGGCAGCTCACCACAACCTCTGTTTCCCAGGTTCAAGTGATTCTCCTGCCTCAGCCTCCCAAGTAGCTGGGATTACAGGCATCTGCCACCACATCCCGCTAATTTGTTGTATTTTTAATAGAGATAGGGTTTCACCATGTTGGCCAGGCTGGTCTGGAACTCCTGGCCTCAAATGATCTGCCTGCCTCGGCCTCTCAAAGTGCTGGGATTCCAGGTGTGAGCCACCATGCCCAACCTCAATCTTTTTTATTTTAACCATTTTTAGAGTATGTTACATTATTGTATTCTAGTTTTAATGCTTTCACTGGCGATTAATCAAGTTGAACGTCTTTTTACATATTTATTGACCATTTGTATAGGCTCTTTTGTGACGTGCCTATTCAAGCTTTTTGCTTATTTTTTCTATTGGGTTATCTGATATTTCCTACTGATTATTTTTTCTGTTGATTTTAAAGAAGAAATCTTTTATATATCTGGATACATTATTTTGTCATATATATATATAAGTATATATTTCTTTATATATATCAAGGAAGAAAAAATAATTGAACTACATTAAAATCAAGACTTTCTGGCTGGGTACAGTGGCTCATACCTGTAATCTCAGCACTTTGGGAGGCCAAGGCAGGCAGATCACCTGAGGCCAAGAGTTCAAAACCAGCCTGGCCAAAATGGTGAAACCCCATTTTTACTAAAAATACAAAAATTAGCTGTGCATGATGGCAGGTACCTGTAATCCCAGCTACTTGGGAGGCTGAGGTAGGAGAATCGCTTAAACCCAGGAGGCGGAGGTTGCAGTGAGCCGAGATTGCACCATTGCACTGCAGCCTGGACAAACAGAATTTCTGTTCATAAGCTACCATTAAAGATTGAAATGGCAAGTCAAAGAGTGGGAGAATATATTTTTGTGAGATATATATATATATACACACAATTATTCATATTTAGTGGAAGGCCTTGCTAACTCTGAGCTCCTGTGTAGAGTCATTGGGTTGTGTTGTCTAGTTGGAGAGGCTTCAATATAAGCATCTAGAGGTCATTCCTCTTAGGCTAACCAGATTCTCTGGAGAAGAGCCTTCAACTTTCCTGCCTAGAGGATGGAAGTCTTGCTAGCCTCTGGGAATGTCCTGAGGAAAGTGGGATGGGGAAAGGGGCCAAGGCTCAGAATCCAGGATGTATATGTTCACTTGATGCCCTGCTTTCAGCATGGCACCGCTTACAAGTCTGCTTGGTGCTCTATGGCCAGAAAACCCTCTGTGTGTTTTTGTTTGTGTTTGTTTTTGTTTTTTTGAGACAGAGCCTTACTCTGTCACCCACGCTGGAGAGTGCAGTGGTGTGATCTCGGCTCACTGCAATGTCCGCCTCCCAGGTTCAAGTGATTCTCCTGCCTCAGCCTCTCAAGTAGCTGGGACTACAGGCACCTGCCATCATACACAGCTAATTTTTGTATTTTTAGTAGAGACAGGGTTTTGCCAAGTTGGCCAGGCTGGTTTTGAACTCCTGACCTCAAGTGATCCAACCACCTTGGCCTCCCAAAGTACTGGGAATACAGACACTTTGTAAATCTATCTGTTTCCAAATCAGGTTTTTTCTTAATAGCTAGGATTCCAAGTGTGAGCCACTACACCTGGCCAAAACCTCTGTAGTTTTACTTTCCAGAGGAAAAAAACCTGTATTTGTTTGGGGTTTAGACTTTCGGTGTCAGCTCTATTTGAGCAGCTCCCCAACCCATACACACACACACACACACTCTCTCTCTCTTTTATTCACACATGCTCTTTATCTTACTTACAGATAAATCTAATACAGCTAACTCATGAGCCTTTGAGGGATTCTAAATAAATTGTATTAGTTCTTGGCTTTCCCTATAATCAACCAAGGTTTTAGTTTTCTCAGATCTACCAAGTCTTTTACCACTTGTTTACTTTCTGCTTTCCAGAATTTTATTTTATTGCTATCATGTGCCCCTTAATCTTTCTAGCTTGAATTTTGACTTTCTTTCTCTCTGTCTGTCTGTCTGTCTCTCTCTCTCTCTCTGTGTGTGTGTGTATGTGTGTGTGTGTGTGTGTGTGTGTGTGTGTGTGTGTGTGTGTATTGTCATTTTAGTAGATTCAGGTTCAGGGAAGGATTCAAATGACATGTGTTTAATCTGCTCTCTGCTCTCTTTACCCAGAAGTATCATATAATTTTATATATTTGAGACACAAGAAATGTTTCTTTCAATTTTGAGCTCAGGAATTAAATCAATTTAGAAAATAGATTTGAGGAGAAATTATTTTTTCTTTTCAGAAATTGATATTTTTATCTAATAAAGAAAGTGAAAGAAGGCTGGGTGCAGTGGCTCACGTTTGTAATCCCAGTACTTTGGGAGGCCAAGGCAGGAGCATCACTTGAGCCCAGGAATTGGAGAACAGCCTGGGCAATGTGGCAAAATCCCATCTATACAAAAAGTAGCTGGACATGGCGGCATGTGTCTGTAGTCCTAGCTACTCAGGAGGTTGAGGTGGGAGGATTGCTTGGGACCGGGAGGTTGAAGCCGCAGGGCTGTAATTATACCACTGCACTCCAGCCTGGGTAACAGAGTAAGACCTTGTCTCTCAAAAAAGGAATAAAAGAGAAGAAAAGATGGTGAAAGGAATTAACACATATTTTATGTATATACTCCTACAGTCAGAATATGTTCATTGCAATAACATAATTCTTGATGCACATAAGACTTTTTGACTCTAATCATTCAATTTAATCTTTAATAGAAGAAAGGGAAATTCTGATGGGATTTGGCATAGTCCCTATAAATTTATATTGCTAATCTCTTATATGAAAAACACTGTTTCTTTTTCTTTCCTTTTTTTTTTTCTTGAGATGGTGTCTCGCTCTGTTGCCCAGGCTCAAGTACAGTGGCACGATCTCAGCTGACTGCAACCTCCGCCACCGGGGTTCATGCGATTCTCCTGCCTCAGCCTCCCCAGTAGCTGAGACTACAGGCACGCGCCACCCGCCTGGCTAATTTTTGTATTTTTAATAGAGATGGGGTTTCACCATGTTGGCCATGATGGTCTTGACCTCCTGACATTGTGATCTGCACTCCTTGGCCTCCCTAAGTGCTGGGATTACAGGCATGAGCCACCATGCCGGGCCAAAACACTGTTTCTTAAAAAGGTTTACTGACATCTTATCTAAAATGTGTTATTTTTCAGTTTAGTATGTCTTAGAGCAGGGTTCTCCAACCTCCAGGCCATGGACCACTCACTACCAGTCTGTGGGCTGTTGGAAAATGGGCCACACAGCAAGAGCAGGCCAGCGAGCATTATCACACGAGCTCTGCCCTGTCAGATCAGCAGAGATGTTAGATTTGCATAGGAGCACAAACCCTATTGTGAGCTGTGCATGCGAGGGATCTGGCTTGTGTGCTCCTTATGAGAATCTAAGACTCACCCTGATGATCCGAGGTGGAACAGCAGTTCATCCCAAAGCCATCCTCCTCTCCCCATCTGTGGAAAAATTGTCTTCCATGAAACCAGTCCCTAGGCCAAAAGGTTGGGGACTACCATCTTAGATCGTGTTTCCTGAAGCCATAATATCAGGGTTCAAATCCTGGCACTGCCATTTATTAGTTAAACCTGACATGACTTATTCTTCTCATCTGTAAAATGGGCAAGATAATAGGGCTATTGTGATTAATATGAATGAATACATGTAAAGATCTTTATATGTTATCTGGTACAGAGTGCTCAATAAGTGTTATCTGCTCTTCTTGCCATTTTCTTAAACAGCCATCTATAAAGCACATCTGGAGAACTGTACATAATATATGCAAAGGATATCTTTGTCATGGCTCCAGTTAGCAATATAGTTGCAACAGTGCCACTGGCATCCTCTTTCTCATTATATTTGTGGTTGTGGTTAAGTGTAACCTATTTTTCCCTAGAAACAGAATGGTTTTGCTATCTTTACTTTCTAAAGAATTCTAGACTTCATAATGCAGTGGATTTGTTTGAACAGTAAAATCAAGAAACTATAAACAGTGTTTATTTTCAACTCTCTGTATTTGGTTTTAGTCATAATCCCTATCATTTGTACATTTTTTCTGGAAATCAATGAAAAGACTGGGAATGAATCTGAGCTGTAAACCTGCCATTGGAAGATGTAATTAATCAGTCAGTGGCCACAAAGAGTATTCGATTTTTTTAAAGCTATTTTTCCTTACCAGTATTGTGTGGCTGCAAGTGGTAAATGATGAGAATTCTCTCTGGCAATTATTTTATTAGTTACAGTCTGTAACTACTTAATTTCCTGCAAGATGAAGTTCTGTGTTTACATGTTACGATTTTCATTACTAAGCCATCTTTTATATTTTACTTTATAGATCAACAATACAAATTCCGAAGGTTGTGAACTTGCTGATGGTGGTGGTAAGCCATGGCCGATGATAAAGTTGCTATCTTAACGGATGATGAAGAGGAACAGAAAAGAAAGTATGTGCTTGCAGATCCCTTTAATGGTATTTCCAGGGAACCAGAACCACCTTCAAATGAAACACCTTCCTCCACAGAAACATCTGCTATTCCTGAGGAGGAAATCGACTGGATAGAGAAACATTGTGTTAAGATAAACAACGATCTTCTAATTTCCAAGGTCTTTTATTTTTTCTTTTACTCTGCCTATGGCTCTCTCTATCCCCTTTTGCCTGTGTATTACAAACAGCTGGGAATGTCACCAAGCCAGAGTGGACTACTAGTAGGTATTCGCTACTTCATTGAATTCTGCAGTGCTCCCTTTTGGGGTGTAGTTGCAGATCGCTTTAAAAAGGGCAAAATTGTCCTCCTCTTTTCTCTTTTGTGTTGGGTTTTATTCAACCTGGGCATTGGATTTGTCAAACCTGCTACCTTGAGATGTGTACCAAAGATTCCCCCAACAGCTCACCCAACCAATGCAAGTCACCAGTTAACTATCCTGCCAACGAATTCTTCCTTTACCTCTTTCCTCACCATATCACCAAAAATGCGTGAGAAAAGAAGCCTGCTTTCAGAAACAGTCTCAGACACTGCTGCTTTGCCAACAGCTCCAAATAAGAACAGTGAACCCACTCTTCAGCTCCAGACAGATGAAATTACTAACCATATGATGGACTTGACTTTGAACTCAAGCACAGCAACCCCTGCCCCCCCAGGAAATGTAACCAGGGAGACAACCACTGTTATCGTCACCACCACCAAATCTTTACCTTCTGACCAAGTCATGCTTATTTATGATCAACAGGAAGTCGAAGCTATATTCTTGGTGATCTTGGTAGTGGTCATAATAGGAGAATTTTTCAGTGCCTCTTCTGTCACAATCGTAGACACAGTCACACTCCAGTATCTGGGAAAACATAGAGATCGTTATGGGTTGCAGCGCATGTGGGGCTCCCTGGGCTGGGGCCTGGCGATGCTGTCTGTGGGCATCGGGATCGACTACACCCACATCGAAGTGCTCATTGACGGAAAGGGGTGTAAGCCCCCTGAGTACAGGAATTACCAGATCGTCTTCATCGTCTTCGGCGTTCTCATGACCATGGCCTTGATCGTTGCCACTCAGTTCCGGTTCCGTTACAACCATTTCAAAAGCAATGATTCTAAAGGGAATCAGGTGGAGATCCCGCAGGTGGAAAGGAACAACTCTACAGAGTCCTCTGAGGAGACGCCAACCACCACAAGCCACTCGCAAGCCTTCAACTTTTGGGACTTAATCAAGCTGCTCTGCAGCGTGCAGTACGGCTCGGTGCTGTTTGTGGCTTGGTTCATGGGTTTTGGATATGGCTTTGTGTTCACCTTTCTCTACTGGCATTTGGAAGACCTGAATGGAACCACAACCCTCTTTGGGGTCTGTTCAGTCTTGAGTCATGTGTCTGAACTGACAGCATATTTTTTTAGTCACAAGCTTATTGAACTGATCGGCCACATCAGGTAAGAACATGCTTACTATTGTTGCCCCCTCAGCAATTGAACTTTATCTTTTTATAGTTTATAGCCCCTTCTACTACATTTTAAGGTATTGTAATTTGTGTTGAGGGTAGGGTTGGAGTGGAAATAGGGCTTTCTGTTTCTCTTCCTCCTCAAAATAGAAACAAAAGAAAAGGAAGTCATGAACCTGGTTGGATTATCTCAAATAAACAAAGAATGGCTTCCTGTGCTCTCTCACCCCTGAGAAAAGACCTATAGGCTACCTAGCTGTGTGCTAGGAGACCCTCACAGTAAATGTTTTCAGGTATAGGAACACCAACTTAGTAAACATATTATTCCATGGAGGGTCCACCTGTCTTAGGTATTTATGAAACAGAACTTACGTAGATAAAGTGGATTGTTTTAAGCCCTTATTCTCAGCCACTGCTGACATAGATAAAGCCTGAATATATGGCATCTGAAGATGTCCATTATATCTAATAAGACTGTGATGTAACCCACTATAATCCCTAATTCCGATATTACATGGATGAGGCTCTTAAGTGTTTTTTTTTTTTGATTATTACATGACTCCCTGCATTTTTGTCTACCATGAAGACATAGGATATTTAAAAATCTTTCTTCCACCTAAAATTTCCCATGTAATTCTTTTAGTCATTAAAAAAAAATCTATAGGGCACAGTGGCTCACACCTGTTAATCCCAGCACTTTGGGAGGCTGAGGCGGGTGGCTCACTTGAGGTCAGGAGTTCGAGACCACCCTGACCAACATGGTGAAACCCCATCTCTACTAAAAATATAAAAGTTTGCTTGGCATGGTGGCACACACCCATAGTCCCAGCTACTAGGGAGCCTGAGGCACAAGAATCACTTGAGCCCAGGAGGCAGAAGTTGCAGTGAATTGAGATCACACCACCGCACACCAGCCTGGGCAACAGAGAGAGACTCCGAAAAAAAGCCCTATAAGTGCCTAGTATTTCCTGTTGTGTTCTATTTCTCACCATTAATGTGTACCTTGCTCTTTAGAGATCTTTCTGCTCTGTTGGCTCTAAATGTGGAGCCAGCTCCACTTAAGCATTCTTTCCTTACAGAAAAGTATTACATGTCTATTCCTAAAATGTGATGTTGCTATAACTAAAAGAAAGCTATCATATGTGTTTGTGAGTATTTAAATCTGCTATTTCTATAAGAAATTAAAGAAGAGAAATAGACAATGACAATGTTTGACAAACTTTATTTCCTTTCTATTAACGGAAGAAAATGTTTCCTAATTTAAAATTTCAACCTGGAATCAATCATTTCTTTAAACAATTGTGATTTTTTTTTCTTGTTGGGTTTGGTTTTGCTTCAGGAGGTAGTGTTCTGTTCTTTCTCTTTCTCAGATCTTCGAGCCCTTTGTTGTCACTAAACAAAGTCAGGCACTGAATGAATGTGTCCTGGACCCACAGAATCCCTGAGGCACATTTTTCAAGACCATTCCAAAAGAGCCCATGTAATATTAAGGACTCAGAATGTCCTTTAACTTTGTCTACACCATGTTTAATTATCTGAGCTCTTTGAATTGACCGACATGAATCAGATGCTTCCCTTCAGCTTGGGCAGATGAGCAAATCTCACCACAGTTAATAGTGTCTTTAAAATCACTGTTAATTCATTCCCAGAAAGGTACCCAGTTAGATCTTACCAATGAGTGGAGTTCTTAGACATCATTGTTTAATAAGTCATAGCATGAGTTGAACACTGACTCACTACAGAGTATGTGTTTAGGTTCTATTTTCAATGAAATTGTTAGGTTCTTTCCACATGCTAAGAAAAAAATGGTTCTCTTCTACCTTTGCCTTTTGTCTGAGGTATATGCAGCATTTTCATGATAAAATCCTAGTGGGTTTACTACTCCTTTTGGCAAGCTTAGGCTTGTGTGTTTCTTTCCTGTGTAGTATTAGTTACTCATTATTTTAAAACCTACAGTTCACATAACCTTAATTTTCTGGTTTTATGGACAAAAAGCATCTTCCTTTTCTTATTAAAGATGTGATGGAAAAAGATGGCTCTGTGGTCATATTGCTCCCAAGAGTCTGTGGGAATTCCATTAGTATGTGGTCATTTATCTCTTTTGAATTTTAATTCTGTCCATTAAAATGTATTGATTATTTTAAATGCTTAAAAAAGAGTCTGATAGCCAAAATGAGGTGGTGTCCACATACTTAGGTAGAATGAATATGTTCCTTTTAGTGAGAATTTGGGGAGCTCAGTCAGGTGGTATTGGTTGTGATTTGGGGGTTAAATATTCCATTGGAAGAATATCATTCATTAAGTAGTTGGTAAAGAGAAATGTTCTATGAACTGTGAGCCTTGATGCGTTGCTTGGAGGATCACAGAAGTAGATCTGCCCGCAGCCTTTATGCATGCGTGTATTTTATTTCAGCACTTTGTGGCTGTCCTATTGAGAGTCTGTTTTTAGAAGCTGGCACTACCATATATTTTCAGATATTCACAAATTCTTCGTCTAGAGTAATAATAAGAAAAATTCACACCAGAAAAATAGTTTTTTTAAGATAGCATGTCCAGTTACAGTTTCACAATATAGGCCCAGTTTTTCAGGGACTGACCTATCAGTTTAAACACACCCACATAGAGTATCTGATTTCTGATTTTGACCTTGGATTTTGTCCTTCTCTGGAAAGTGACTTTCTCAGGCAAATAGGATAATGCTAAATATTTCCACTTTTAAAAATAAATAAATTTCTTTTGATTAAAAATCATAAGACTTTGGAATTTATAGCAAGTATATTTTTAGGCTATAAATGATTAACAAGATATAAAGGTACCTTAAGGTGTCTTCACCCTGCTTAATGTTTTAGCAGCCATGAGTAGGATTGTAATCAAAATACATTGCAGTAAATCATTTGTAAATTTGTAAATCATTACTTTCCAATGTTAGGCCATCTCCTATGTTATTTGATTTAAATTTACTTACATTTTAAGGGACACAGAAAAATCTATTCAATCTGTGACTTTGCCCTGAAATTCTTACACTCAAGGTCAGTTTTACCATGCAAAATATTATCCAGAGGGAATTACATTAGCTATTGTTAGCCATCAGTTACTACTTAATGGTAGTTAAATATCTGAATGAACTAGCCAGTCAGTTTGGGAAAGAAGAAAATACCTGATGCAGCTAGCAAGAGGAGGAACACCAGGCTTTCCTGATGGGACACTGCAGGATGAACCAGAACAGAGAGCAAGATGCTGGGCTTTAGCACAGCTGAGGACACATGGGAGGTAGCACATGATAGTCTTGTCACTGGAGGAACAGCAGTAAGTATTATAAGGGGGAAGAAACTCTGTTGCTGGGGTATTTAAAGATCATGTCTACATTTTTTTTTTTTCTTTCTTTTTTTTTTTTTTTTTGGCTTCTCATCATCTTCCTTATTTCTACCCACGTCTTTGTGCCATCTTTGCTGATCTTAGACCCACAGGCTCTGAGATCCTCTCCCTGCCCCATATGAAAGGGTGCTGATTTCTGTAGGTGGTGTTTCCCTGGGTCTGTTCTCCTATCTTCTACCTGGGTTCAGCTACGTATTGTTTCTCAACCATTAAACTCACCAAGAGAGCTTTGAAAGCTCCTAATGCCCAGGCTACACCCAGACCAATTATATCAGTCTTTCCAGGGGTGTACCCAGGCATTCAAAGTTTTTACAGCTTCCTAGTTAATTCTAGTGTGTACAGCCAAGGTTGAGGACCACCAGGCTAATGAGAGGCATAGGTAAGGGGAGGACTAGAAGAAGTGAGGCAGCAGGAAAAAGCAGGGCATTTATATCTCTCTTTCCAGCTTTATATGGTGTATTTGTGTAAGATTTGGAGATGGTTCTGTCTAGTCCTCTTTCTGGCTTCTGGTAGTTTACTTACGTGCATGCGCTGGTTGGTACTCAGCTGAAGACTCAAGGGGAAGCTACAGATCTCTACAGCCATCTCTCTGTAGCTGTCTTCACTTGGACACTCTGTCCTGCTTTCCAGACTCTCAGCCTTGTCTCCGCAGCTCTGGAGACCTCCGAGAGCTGCTGCATCTCACCTACGCTCCACCCACTGTGGGTGACCCTGAGCTCCAACAACATTCTCTCCTCTCTTTATTCTTCTGCCCGAGGCCATGGAGAGGCTGCCTGTGGTTCTCACAGTGCTCTGACTTCCCAGCTCTTCTGTCACTTACCTAACCAAGCCCCTGAATTAAGTCAGAGTGGTGCCTGCCTCTGATGAGATTCTGACTCATACACCACTCTTCACTGCTTTCGAAGACTTCTGATGGCAATTGGCACTGTGAAGAAACAGAATAGAAATAGAATAACTCAGTTATTGATTAAAAAGCAAAAAGATGGTGGACCTTAAATAACCTTTTCCCCCTTCTGATTCCTTATGGGAGGATTAATTATTCTTTACAAATAGTTTTTACCACAATAAAAATGTTTTAAAAGATGATTTAATTCTCATAGTAAATTTGGAATAATGAACTCTACATGCTCTACAGGACCAAGTATTACTCTGTATTTAAAAATCAAAATCCTAGACATTTGTTCAATTTAGTTGAACAGTTATTTAGGCCCAAAGAACCCCAGATTAATAGGATGCAGGGGCTGAAATACTAAAGGGAAGGGTGTTGGAGAAAACAGGAGAGGTTGAGGCCAGATGGATGCTGAGATCAGTAACCTGAATTTCTTCTGGAGACAGTAGGGAGCCATAGCAAGGTTCAAAGCAGAGATGGCCATCGATTTTCACATGTCCCTCCCTGCTTTGAACCTTGCTATGGAGGGTAACTCTGAAGCCAGGAACCCACTGAGAAGGTTCTTAAAATAGCCTAAATAAGAGATTGTACAGGCCTGAACCGCAGCAAGAGCAACAGAAATTGAGGGTAGGGATTTGGGAGGTAAAACTGACAGAATTATTTGGATGTGGAAGTAAGGTAGAGACCTCCACATTTCCAGCTTGGTGTGGCATTCCAAAAATCTAACAGGAAGTTCAGAACGGAAATGTGGAATGGGGTGGAGGTGTTTAGTGTTTAGTTTTTCATTTAGTTTGAAGTTGAAACATCTGGATGGGAGGTCTGGCAGACAGTTGACGATGATAAGCCTGAAGTTACTGGGGAGGTTAGGACAGGGATGCAGATTTGTGACAGTTAAAATCATGAATGTTGTGGGTAAGGTCAGCAAAGAAGTCTTGTGGTCTAAGAAGAGAAATGGGCTGAAGAAAATCAGTTATAATTGTCTCTAAGATATTATTTCAGGTTTCTGATTTATTGAAATGTTAGTCTGTGCTTTATTGCTTAAAGTAAGTATCCTTATGCTTGAGAATATTTTGTGTTATATGGAGTTGTGTCGTTACAGTATTACTGTAACCTGTTTTCATATATTGCTTCAGCAGCAACTGACTTTCTGAGCACCCCCTAATACCATCACCTGAGCCAAGTACCCTCTGTGGGTGTTCCTAGGTGCGCCTAAGACATAAGCAAAGGAGAGAAAAATAAAAGGAGCAGGACTTTAAGGATCGCATAGTGGTTATGAGCAGAGAGGTTGAGTCAGATTGCCTGGCTCTGCAACTTGGAACCATATGGCCTTAAACAAGTTACAGAACTTTTTCATCTCTGTTTTGTTATCTGTAAATAGGGATATTATTAGTACCTGCTTCTTAAGGTTTTTTATGAAGAGTAGATGAGATAAAACATGGCAATTGCTTCAGCAATGACCAGCATGTATTAGTAGTTCAGCTTATTTTATTTTACTTTTTTCTGTCAATTTTCTGATATATTATGCTGTTTATAACTACAAAACCCATTGAATCTGATAAAAATACAAGTTGACAGTACAATATCAAAAGTGTAGAGATGATTAAACCTGCAAAGTCAAGATGTTTGTGATTTTCAAAATAACCAGCATTTCTCCTTAAACATACCTTAGTCAAATTGAAATTGTTCTGCCCAAATTTGTGATGACCATAGATTGTCAAATGGAGTTATATTAAATCAGAAGTGCACTCCTGATACAGCCTTTATATAATAGCATGTTTTGTTCTTATAAACAAAGATTGTCTTCTTAAAGATTAGTCTAGTCTGAGTGTGGCTCATGCCTGTAATCCCAGCACTTCGGGAGGCTGAGGCAGAAGGATGGCTTGAGCCCAGGAGTTCGAGACCAGCCTGGGAAACATAGTGAAACCTTGTCTCTACAAAAAATAACATTAGCTGGGCATGGTGGCACATCCCAAGCTACTTGGGAGGCTGAGGTGGGAGGATCTCTTGAGCCCAAAAGGAAGTCAAGGCTGCAATGAGCTGTGATCACACCACTGTGATCATACTGTGAAACAGGGTCTTGCTTTGTCACCCAGCATGGGTGGGTGACAAAAAAGAAAAGAAGAAAAAATTCGTCTAATTAAGTTAATCAGTACTGGAAAATGAAGTACTTTTATACTTTCAATTTTGTAGGGTATGTATTAAGAAAAGTGGTGATTTCATGTCATCTGGCTAATGAAATAAAAGGTAATAACTTTTCTTAGCACTGGTGAAATGAGACCTGTTTGGGCTGTGTTTTCTTTGCCAGAGCAGTACACGTAACTGACTGTGGCCTTAAGCCCAGTGTATGAGTATTCTTGGTCACTGCCCAGTTTTTCAGAGGTAGGAAGATTCCATGCGGAAGCCTGCCAGCCAACTTACAGGCATTGTAGAATATAATTTAGCTACAACATCAGTTCTACTGTAACATCAGTGTCAGTTTTTAAAATGTGAAATAAATGAGTGCTGTGTGGCAGTGGAAGACGAGTTTACTCACAGTGTTTGAGGAAGGTGGATTGCAGATTTAAAGTGGCTGTGTGTTCTTTTCTTTTTAATTATGGTTCTATTGAAGTCATTCTCCAGAACTCAGTTTTTTGGTTTTTGTTTCCTTGTGTTTTTCATTTATTATATAAAAAGTATGGTAAAGTGTGCGCACACACACACACACACAAAATTTCATTTACTATATAAAAAGTATGGTAAAGCACACACACACACACACACACACACACACATACACACACACACAGCCACACTGTAACTCCTGAAATTGGATAACCAGCCCAACATTTCTACAGGGGTTAGAATTTATATCATCTCATGTAACTTTATTGTTACAATTTTGAAAGTGAGTATTAGCGTGCTAAACCCATCCTCCATTTCATTCAAAAGCAAGTGTTTCATAAAGACAATGTTTTGTGTCCTATTTTAAATTCCAGTTGTTTTATATAAAATCATAGTAAAAGAAGTTAACGTTTTTCCTTTTTTTTTTTTTCTCCACTGTGTATCTTGGTAAATTAACTCTAGCATACTGAAAAACAGATATAGAGATAGTATAGTCCAGGCCCCTTATTTTACAGCTTGCCTGAGGATACAAGCCTAAAGTTTTGCACCCTTCAGAAGAGGCCTTGGTGCTAATTGAGACCCTTTGATTGACCTGGCCTGGCTTCCATCCTGCCTGTGCTCCTTATTTAACTGGACAATCGTGGGCATGCTGCATGGGCTGAGTCTTAGTTTTATTCATCTGTAAATCTGGAGATACTTATCTCATATTAGAGAGAATTACAGGAGAACTGATGCAAAGCACTTATAATGGAGTCAGGCAGATAGCAAGCATGCAGAAGGCAGTTGGAGATGCTGTCATTGTTACTATCAGTGGTGGGGGGATTTGGTGGCATTTGAGTATTAGTTCCATTTAACTCATCAGAATATTTAAGAAAATGTATAATCTAACTCCTTCACATGCTAAAAGTAGGACTTAAATATGTTCTGTCTCCTTTTCCAGAGCATCTTTCTTTTTAAAACGTCCAAAACACAAAAAACACTATACCCTGTTTAAAGAACCCAATTTTTTTTTCTGACTCTGCCAGCCTTTCTCAGTGAGAGCTCCTCAGAACCACAGAACATATAGAATGACTTGAGTGACCATTTCTTCAGTTCTCCCGAGGATGCCATATAACTACTACCATTTGGATGCATGAAAGAGAGAATAATTTATTTCATATGATGGGGGATTTAGAACATAAGATCTTATTCCTCTCCTGGTACCTTGGTTTAAAAATTTCATTTGCAGAGTCAGTTGAAATAAAAGAAAAAAAGTTAAATGCTTCTCTTTTCATTAATTACTTTGAAATCAGATTTATAATAACATGGTAATATGGAAAAAGTAGTGCTTCCTGTAATTGACTAATGGACAAAAAGGTCATTTTTTTTCCTTTATCTTTAATTTCTAAGGATTAGAGATCTGAGATTTGAAAACAGTTTTATTTTTTATGGAGGTAAGTGATTTGCCAAAGGAGATATAGCCTGTATTAAACTCTTGGACTAGGAAAAAAGATGCATTATCCTACCTCCTCCTTGATCAATCAAAGGGCATGAATTTTAATATTTAAAAAATTTATTCGTGAATTAAGTTTTTAAAAAATCCTACCCAATCAACAGCATTCTCCAAAAGTGAATGATTTTGATATCATCAAATGATCTTTAGGATTCTCCTGTCTTGTGATGAGGTTTAGTTTCCTAATACCAAGATGAGATTAAATCTTGCTGAACTTTGAGTTTTAATAATCACAGAATTATTACAAACTCTGAAAGAGTTTGAGAATATAAGAGTATACTATTTTAGCAACATAGAAACCAGGTGGATGGACTCAGGGTGTATCCAAGGCTGCACAGTTTGGGAAGTTCCCCCAGATCTCTTGACTGCCTGCCAGAGTGTTCTGTCCGGCAGAAAGGCACAGGCACTTTACTCTGCTAAATCCTATAGTTCCAACTGCTACAGCTCCCTAGCTCCCTCAAACATAAACCCAACTGAAAAGTAGTTTAAACTGGGAGAGCTGTGTATTAGCAGTAAAATCTGCCAATAACTCACTGGGATCTAAGTTGGAAAAAAATTATCTGGCAATGTCATGAAGTTTTTAAAATTTAGGGGATCAGGGAGAGGGAGGAACTAGGAAGGCATATTCCATTTATAAAGAAGCTAATGAAACATGGACTGTGAACTAGAAATTCCAAATTAGCCAAAGATAGGAAAGCTACAGTAGCTAGACATTTATGGATGTTCATTCTGGATCTGCTCAACCCAAAACTACATACTGGTGGGAATACAAGAGACGAAGATTTGGTTCTGGTCTCTTTGGCATTTATATCCTGGCTTTAAAGCTGAGTTTAAATGTCAACCACCTGCAGAGCCATCTAAGACTGTACTGATTCTATTTTAGAACAGGCCAGATTTCAGGGGTGAGGGACTTAGGGATTCTGAGGATCTCTCCCAGTGCACTGCTCAGAAAATATGGTAGGCCTGAGCCACCTGCTGGGACAAGTCATAAACCATAGCCACAAACGTTTATCCAAAGAGTTCATGTTTAGCACAATCCTAAATGTTTCAGAGAAAACTAAACATATGCGCTCTCTCTCTGATTCATAGGCACAGTACTTGAAAGGATGTCTTGACACACAAAATATAAAAATATTAGTGCACTCAGGGTATCTGAGATGGAATTATTTTAACACAGTGAGTATTAGAGAATGGAGCTAATTAGAGCTTTTCTAATCAGAAAACACAAAGTTAGTGATTTCAATTTTGTTTTGTTTTGTTTTGTTTCCCTTTTAGCCAACAGACAGTTAGCAATGTTCTATTAGACATGAGTGATTGGGTAAGACTGAGGATAGGTCAGTGCAAGTCCATCACCATTGGATTTCATTTTTCATTTTGTGCAAACTAGAGAGCTTTGGATTTGTTAAAATATGAGCTATTATGGATTATTCCTGTCCTACAAAGTCCTCTGCTAATATATGGAGGACACATAGGCCATATCTTATACATATAGTCTGTGTCATAGCACATATGAAAAAATGACCTACCTAGTGATATAAGAAGCCACGTTAAATAATAAATTGCTTATATACTTCCTAGTGCCACATTTTTGGCATTATAAGCTACCATCATCGTAATAGCTGGCATATGAAATAATTATAATTGTAGCTATTATTTATATGTGGGTAGATTTCTATTTTCCTATTCCCTTCACATTTTACCTCCAAAGATACTGATACCCATTTTTGTAGGAAAAGCTCCTTAGAGCTATTTCAAATATAGGTTCTCATTATCACATTATAAGCTAAGGAGTCCCAAAAATTGAAGAGTTTATGATCAGGAATTGAAAAGGAATCATTTGGTTTTTATAGTCCCTTGAAAAGAACGTCTTTGCAAAGAAATATCTTACTATATAATATAGCTGCCAGGCTGATTTATTAATAACAACATTACTTATAATTGAGCTATTCATAGTTAAGAAGAAAAGGCCATTGTTGCGAGGTAGTATAAATGAATCCAGGGCTTTTAGCTGCTGCTGTCACACGGTTTCCTTTCTCTTTCACCTTCAGTGGCTGGGTTGATTGAGGCACTTGCTGAGTTAAAGAGAGCAGAACAAACACCATATGACTGTACCTTTTGTGATTGCAGACTGCCCGTAGACTGCCACCATCTACCAGGCTGAGGTGATGGTCAAGGTGCGTAGCAGACAAGAGTAAAGATGGTTCCTGCAAATTCCATTACCTAGACAACCACTGTGGAGACCAATTTAGCATTCTAGGCTCAGCTCAAGTTAGATATTCCTTATTGCCTTAAAATTACATTTTTAGGTAAATACCTCCCTAGAGAAACTCATACACATGCAGAAAGATGTGTACAAGGATGCTTACTTGCTTACTGTGGCTTTCTTACACTGAAAAAGAGAAATAGTCTAAATAGCCATTAATTGAGGAATGGATACATTCAATATGGTATAGTCATAAGGTGAAATATTAATGCAGGGGTTAAAAGAAATAGACCAGATCAATATACCAACATGAAAAGCTCTCAAAAATATGATGTTGACAGGGGGAAAAAAAAGCAGGTTTCAAAATAAGTAAAATAAGTAGATGATTTTACTTCTGTTAATGATGAGTAATTTAAGGCAAAAGTAAAACAGAGTGTAGAGTCCTAGAGTGACTGAGAAGAAGCAATTGTTTCCACTCAGGCTAGGAAACTTTCCCTTAGGAAGTGGCATTTGAGTAGAGTCCCCTGGTGAAGATCTTGGGGACAGAGGAAACCATGCGTGTGAATGGCCAGGGAGAGAGGAATAAAAGGATGCCAGTGCCCTGAGCAGGGATCCTGGGAGGCTTGAGCAAGAGTTTGGATGCTTTTCTAAGGGAAGCTGAGTTTTAGCAGGGGGCGACATAACAGATTTATGCTTTTATGTTTTTGGAAGACAATTGCTTGGGTAGAGGATTTCACCCTACTTTACAAAGGTCTATTTTTCTTCATTCTCTGAGTTTTAGAGAAATTATGAGCTGTGCTGTTTTCTTAAGTCAGCAGCTGATGATTCATGTATTATCTTTGTTGACTTAGTGATTTCTACCAATCCAGATGAAAGGTTTTTTTTTTTTTTTTTTTTTTTTTTT